>VYZX01002774.1:115823-149896 GCA_013401335.1 Brachypteracias leptosomus | reverse complement strand
GCGCCCTCAGATCTATTCTGAAACAAAAGACAAAACAAATTTGTTGGTGAAATAAGTTACACTGTGAAAAATACAATTTGCCATCCCCAGGAAATCCACAATGACTTTTCCTTTGACTAGGGTTTGTGTTTCTCGGGCAGGTTCCCTTACAGAGTGCATACATTTGTGGATGCTCACCGTTATCTTTGTTGTTTTGTTTGCACAGGGGAACAGTGTCAATATTCCATGGTTCAGGTTGTCTGGAGGACAGGGAAGCAGTGATGGCAGATTTAGTTCTTTTAGGAGTAGTGTCCAAACAGTGATTATTATTAGAGCTAAATAATTCAGAAAGTTTTCTTATAATCTTAGCTTGTGCCCTGATCTTCCCAAAACAATGCTTGTACTTCATTTTTTGTTTGCACAGTCACACTAAATTCAACAGGAGAAGGGCATCACATTTAAAGCTAAGCCTATTATCAACCACCTTTCTGCATCAGGGCCTCAATCACAGTCTGTTCATAGATAATCCATGGAAAAACAACAAAAAAAAGAAAATAAGTTTGCTTTGGTCCCACTTAAATTCCTTTTGTGTTCATCTTCTGTGACAGTTTGGGTAACAAAAAAAGTAACCAAAAAAAAATTAGAGCATGAGGAAACAGGTTTTAAAACCACAAATGAAAGCTCTTGTGTTTTTATGTTTGCATAAACAAGGACTCAAGCTAGGTATTTGCACAGTGCTCCTGTCAGGAAACAGAAATGACGCACACGATTTATCAGAGCACCAGCAACTAGGTACCGTGGATTCCCGATTTCAATCCACAGACTTAAAGATTAAAAAAGGTATCTGTTGAATTCATTTGAATAACAAATAGACCGAGGAATCACAATCTGTTCTCAGCTATTCAATGGATGAAAACCAGTAATTCATTGAATACATTAGTATCTCAATGCTAGTAATTATTAGAGCAGAGTTAGAGATTTGAAAACAGTAATTTCAGGAGCTATNGTACCCATGATGTCAGCATGGTATCGAATAGCAACTCCTGGGGAAAATTAACCCTATCCTGGCTGAACCAGGACAACTAGAGAACATAAAAAACTGTAAATCTCCATAGCTATGCCTTCTTCCTTCCATTGACTGAGTTGTTTCATACAGAAATGCATATTAGAAAATTTCTCATACGTCTAAGCACAAGTGTGTAGCTGGAGAGACACTCTGGTCTGATTTTATGCTTTTGCTTGAGGATGTCTCCCCACCTTCAGAACATCTATTTCACAACAGGTACTGAGTATCAGAGTGAGTTTGAGTGATGGGTCTCTATGGCCTCTCTACAGAAATAACTCTGAAAGCAGTGCATCGGTTATGTGGTTGTAATGATGGCCTCCCAAACCAGAAAGCAATGTCACAAAAGCCACCAAGAAGAGTCCTTCCAACACAACAACAGTTTCTAGGAAATTGTGGATTGTTGCTGTAAAGATTATATTTACAGTTCAGTTAACATATTAAGATCAGTTTCTTCTTTTTGCCAATGGTCAGGCTCCCTCCTGTCACCTGCAGGAATTCTGCTGTGGATTAATAAATAGGATGTCATGATCCCATATAGTATCAGATAGTATGCCTCTGCCTAGCCCCTTCCTCTCAGCTACAGGCAGTCAAAACTCTGTGATATCCTGNCTCAATCACAGTCTGTTCATAGATAATCCATGGAAAAACAACAAAAAAAAGAAAATAAGTTTGCTTTGGTCCCACTTAAATTCCTTTTGTGTTCATCTTCTGTGACAGTTTGGGTAACAAAAAAAGTAACCAAAAAAAAATTAGAGCATGAGGAAACAGGTTTTAAAACCACAAATGAAAGCTCTTGTGTTTTTATGTTTGCATAAACAAGGACTCAAGCTAGGTATTTGCACAGTGCTCCTGTCAGGAAACAGAAATGACGCACACGATTTATCAGAGCACCAGCAACTAGGTACCGTGGATTCCCGATTTCAATCCACAGACTTAAAGATTAAAAAAGGTATCTGTTGAATTCATTTGAATAACAAATAGACCGAGGAATCACAATCTGTTCTCAGCTATTCAATGGATGAAAACCAGTAATTCATTGAATACATTAGTATCTCAATGCTAGTAATTATTAGAGCAGAGTTAGAGATTTGAAAACAGTAATTTCAGGAGCTATACTTTATTTCCATGAGCAACTGATAAGTGATGTTAGTGTATGTACTTCTTGGCTTCTGGCTCAGTCACAAGTAGTTCGTAACAAATCCTCCCCACCCATTGCTCAGTGGCTGGCTGACAGTGTACTCAGCCAAGCACAGGTATAAGGATTTCTAAGATCAAAGCAAGAGTTAGCTACATTATTCATGTCGTATTAGATTTTTGACCCCCGGTTGTGACTCACAAATTACAGCTACGAAACTTAGTCACCTACAACACTTGCAAATGAATTTCAGCAACTATTTGAACAGTTGAGCTAATCTGTCAGTACGCAGGGAAAGAAATCTTGGACATATTCATTTTGCATGAAAGCATGAATGAGAGGACTTCAAGGATAACTGGCAGAAAAAAGCAAAAGCACTTTTAGGAGAGGCGAGAAAACACTGAAGATCTGTCAGCAGCTGGCATTTACGTGACCAATGTTCAATATTCGCAGAATTTGGTCAGAAATTAAGGCAAGTTTTACAAGCCTCCTGTCAGGCAGCTTTTTCCCAGAGTGTTCATCCCTTTGGCAGCCCCTGCAGGGAGGCACCAGGCTCCTGAGCTCTGACACCCTTGGCTGTCAAAGGGGTCCTGGGAGCCCCGAGCTCCAGCAGCCATACCAAGGGCACTATGTTCCCAGCAGGGTCTGGGGGCTGTGGCCTCATCTGTCCACAGCTTTATAATCTGGAGAACCGAGTACCAATTTGATGGCTTTGTCTCACAGAGAGGATTTAGGAAATAGTTGTTCTTTCCTCAGAAGCATTTCATCAACTCAAGTCAGAAGCAGCTGCATGCCTACAGAAAAATCTGGAAAACCAGCATAACATGTGGAAAGAAGAGGACAAACCATTAAGAGAGATGGTGAATTGCCATTTTGTACTCACCCAATTAATATGCTCCTTCCTCCATTTGCTCACTTTGTCTTTCCAGGCTTCATAATCTGCGGTGAACAGATCAAGGGGTGGAGCTGAACTGGCAACTGTCACCTTATAACATCACTCCTATAAACATATAGTACTAGCATAGGCAGAAGGCACCGTTGTGCTGATCATCATCCTCTGAGTCAGCCATTTGCAAACACCTTCTCCAGGCTGTCATCTTGCCACTATGAATTCGAAATCTGAGTCAGAACCCAATTTAAACTGCTATAATTAACAATCTCAATTTAACCAAACCTAGCAGTTTGTCATGTTGCATTCTCTGCATACATCTGAGCTTCTCATCTTTGGGCTCCTTTGTGCTCCTTTGCTCAGCCCCTTGTGAAGTGGCTTGTGCCTAAAAAGCACCAGTACTTTTAGGCTCCCACCAGGGAGGGGTCCAAGAGCAGCTGAACAGCAAAACTCACTCGTGCTTGATTCGTTTGCTTGTTAAATAGCAAAGTACCAAACGCTAAGGACTGGGTGCTACTGCGTACAAATCTATAAATACCAATGAGTAAAAAGGGGGTGAAGCTTTGAAAGTTGTTTGTCAGTGAAATAGAGCTATTGTGTAACAGAGAGGTCCACTGTAATGAGGGAGCTCCAGGGAAGAGCCTGGGCTGTGAGGGAAATGACTGGGTGCTGCATAAGGGAAAGAGGGGTGGAAGTATCTTGCTTGCTGGGGAGTCCCAGGAAACTCAGACCAGCCACGATTCCTATGCAGAACATAATTGCGTATCAAACATCATTCTAAACATAAGCCCTCTTTCTCTTATCATTTCTAAACGCTGTTGTTATTAATGAATGCTTCACTCTGAGAAAGGTCTCTGGTCACTGTGAATGGCCTAGGAATGTCCCTGTGTTTATTTGAAGGGAATTCCCTGCGTTCATTTTTAGGGAATTGCAAATAGGTAACTTATGGACTAACTCATGTTTCTACAGCCGCAGGTGACAGCATGCCAAAACTGTGGGTGGAAACATATTTTTCAAAAATGTGTTATTTTAAGATTAAGGGAGGACTTTTTTCCCCCACTTTCTTTCCATTGCTTCCTTTCCTTCCTCTCCCCATCCAGACTGAACAATGCATTTGGTCTTTTGTGTTTTGCTGTTATCTATTTTTACATTGCTGTCTTAAGGCTACCACTAAGAGCTCCCACCTCTTGACCCAAGTGCTGAGCAAGTGCAACTGAAGAACCATCTGCTGCCCAGAAGTGCTTACAATCTGCATCAACTGGGAACATGTGAAGAGATTAATTCAACTTCATATAGCAGATCAGCAGGCAAGTTGGGATAAACTTAATGTCTCCAAATCTGATTTAGGTAGCCTATGCCCTAAACCGCACCCCTTCTGCTATCTCAACACTTTGCTGTGATTCATCTCCATCCTACAGCCTTCTATGGATGCCCACTGTGTGTTTCCCCCTGTGAACACACTCGGTTGAGCTTGTTGCAATGGATTTTCTTTTTTTTGTGATACTTATACAGTGTTCTACTTTCTCACAGAAATACCTACATGTAAAAAGTTATGGAAATTTTTTAAGAAGTCAGTGAGAAACCCATGACTCTTATGGTAGCTGTGTCAAACCTTCATATTTTGGTGTTAATCAATTTGCAGCCTTCTCGTGATGCTCTATTCATTAGTCTAGCATCAATTTTACATATCACTGTATAAATGACCATTACTTGTCTTTGGAAAGGAAGAGAAATATATTTTTGACAATACATTTTTAAATATCTGCAATTGTACATTTCCATACTGAATCAGGAAAGTACACAGTGTTCTTCAAATCAAACTCTTGTCCTTTACTAGCTATTACAGAGTCTATGTATGCACATAATAGACATATATATAGTATTATATATCTGCATATACATTTACATATGCAGAAAAAAAAAATCCTCTGGAGTTCTTATTTATACTCTCAATGACCAAGCTGAGAAATAAAAAAACCCAACTTCCCTCATCATGCATCTTTCTACTTCAATGAATTATTTTTTATTGATGTTGCAAGTCTTAATTTTAAATCCAGTTTTGATGAAAAAAGTGGCTGATCATCTGCCCTGTTATTATATAAAATATATTTCTATCAAATGGAAGGAAATATAATTTTTAAAATTATCAATTACATAATGATTATAGTGGAGAAATACATTCTCTAATGTAATTTGTTAAATGGGGGAATTTAATATGAAATAGTAGATTTCCAAATTCATACAAATAACACCAGATGGTGAGTAGCTAGTTTTAATTAAATTAGGTTTGATAATTATAGCTGTTTAATTTTTAGGTTTGACTCAGATTAGAAGGAATGTATTATTTCCCTGTAAATTTATTTTTAGTTTCCTTTCAAGGTTGTGGAGATTGCATTATCTGTCATGGTCTGGAGTGGCAGAGAGCTGCAGTCAGCTTGCTGGTGGCTCATTTCAGCCTGCCTTGGTCCTGCTCCGGCAGTCCGGAGGATGCGGTGTGCTGCGCTGGGGCTGGGACCCCCCTGACGGAAATCAGAGGGAGTTTTGCCAATGGAAGCAGGAGGGAATTTCTGCCATGGCACCGAAATGTGTTTTCACAGCCCAGTCTACTGCCTCCAGCACTGCATTTCAGCTGCTTTTGAGCAAAGGAGGAAACCTGATGAGAACGATGTCTTTGCGGCTGTGCAGAGAGGGATGACCCATTCTCGGCCACTTGCACTTCCATGCCGTGTCTGCAGTGACCTAATGAGCCCTGGGGCTTGCACTCTGCTCTAACACACCCTTTCTCAACACTGCTGCTTTCCAGAAGTTCATGTGATCTGGTCTCAACTTTTTGCTTAGAGTCCCAATGACTCCATTGAGCCATGGAAGTATGCTTAAAGCTACAAATGTGTCCAAGCCCTTTTTAGAACATAGACAAAGACCAAAGCCTGTCTTGCAGGACCAGCTCCCTGATAATTGATGCTCATGATCCCATGGGAATCACCTCCTGCCCTTGGATCAAGCCAAGTGTAACATGGCCAAATCAGGACCCATATAATTGAGTCTGTTCTCATTTATAGGTTTTGCAGTTTCAGCTACAAGCCCAAACAAACATTTTCATCAACTATTTAGGTCACATCTGCAGAATGGGTGATGTCTGCAAATGCTCAGCTTCTCCCAAGCAGCAAGGTGTCTCAGGTGGAAATATCCATATGAGAATAACTGTGAGGTATTTACTCCTTCAGGCCTATCAGGGGAAGGACTCTTTCAGTGTGACTGAGTTTGTGGCATACTTCTCAATTGCTTGAGCTGTTTGTTAACCCATCTCCTGGAGCCTGTACACCGTAAAAAGGTTTGATTCATTGGATCATCACAATTCAAAGGCACTTGGAGTATTGCAATTGTAATTTAATATTATAATTATAATTGAACATTATAATTTAAAATTTGAATACTGCAATTAAAAGACATGTGCAGGATCTGCCTATAACTCCTGGAAACCATCAGATGCTTATGACTGCCAACAAAGGACATGTTAGACTGCAAGAAGCCAGTCTGAAGGCTTACTCTCCATTTCAGATGACATTATGAAACTTAAAAGATGCCTTAAATCATCTACCCTACTTCAGCTTTCTTAGAGACAGCACTTGGGCTGGCACACAGGCAAGGTGGTGCTGTCCTGCCTCCTCTCTCTAAAGTCCTTTTTTTTTTATCTCAGTTTTCTCTCAGCAGGGTTTTTCTTCCATTATCTGCCTTAGTGCAAATCCTGTCTCTTGCTCTGCTTGCTTTTTTTTGTCTCTGCTGAAAAGTGGCCTCCCTGAATTTGTATTATATTGATTATGTAAATCAGCACTTCTCCTCTAGATTGCTTTTTCTTTGTGAACTAGAAGTATAATTTGCAGTCTTCTACCTGATAATTGTGAGGATAATTTGAGCTGTCTCTTTGTGGAGTCATCAGTGACTGTTTTAATTTCCATATGTGAGCAGTACTCTCTTTTTTAAACTTTTCCCCTAATCCTGCCTCCTTCTGAACTACTGGATTGATTCTGCTGTTCATAATAGCATCACCTGAAGTGTATTTTGGAATTTCCACTGTTAGAGAGATTGAAATTTATCTACAATGTGTCAGGTTTCTCAACATTTCCAGAAAAGACATAATCTCATAACTATCAGTCTGACAGTAAAATTGTCTATCTGTAATGGAAAATTGAGGACTCAAATATGGTCATTTTTTCACTGCAAAAGCGTTTCAAAATGAAGTAAAACAATACCATTTTGTTGTGAATAGTACATGTCTTTCATTGACTTGAAATGCCAGCTATAGATATCAAAATTAAAATAATGAGAGGTTCATGACATCCTGTTCTTTTATTCAGCACCAAATGCAACCCACTTGCAAAGTACCATGTAGCACATTTAACAGGAAATGAGCTTTAATACATCTATTCACAAGGTTTCTAAAGGAAAAAGGGAAAAATCTAATAGCTCTTATGGGCAAGTGGCTCAGAAAAGAAGACCATTGCTTTATTATGTCATTTTAAAAAAGCACTGCAAGCAGGTTTTTTCTCTCTTGTTGATATGATATTGGTATTGGCTAAGCACTGAAAATATGCTGAAGGTTTTATGAGATAGAGATGGAGAGGAACTCTGAGCCAATATGTTTAGATATGAGACCCTAAGCCAGCTCCCTTTGGTGTCAGCAGTCCTCTGGAGAGAACTTTCAGAGCATCCAGAAGCTGCATAGAGTGCAAAGCCAGAATGTCTCTACAGTGCCCATGGGCAGCAATAATGAAAACGTGACCATGGCTCTCTCTTCAGCTTTCCATTTCAGATCAGATGTTTCAAGCCTGCCCCCATGGAAAATTCATGTAAGATGTGGTTGGGATTGAACTAGTTTCTTTGGAACTAAGTTTCACTAGGAATTGCACCATTAAAAGCAGAAAATAATCTCTTAAGCTGCAGCAAAATTTCAAAAACTCTCTCAAACTTCTCACAAAAGCATTTCTCCACCAAAAAGAAAAAAAAACAACTAAAAATGTTGACTAAGGATTTTTTTTTCTAAACCCACAATATTTTCTTCTGCTATTTTAATTAATAAGAAGTGTACCAAACGCTATACAAACTTTTCTAAATGCAAAATGGTTTGGAAAAAGTATCAGGATGTTCCATTCCAAATATGTCCAAAATGGGTGATATCTCGACCCAATCAATATGCTTTTTTTATTTCTGTCTGCAAGAGAAATGTCATCGTAATTAGTGCATTCTCATGAAATATTTCCCTTTGGACAAACTGGCATTTTCTAACAGGAAAATACTCTATTAGAAAATTTCAGATGAATTCTACTGTTAACGCACTGCCCAGCTGCACCTGCAAATAAACTCACACATCTGGGCTCTGTTGAAATCAATGGTAATTCTGTCAGAGGCTTCAAAGAGTCCAGAATTACAAGCATGTAGGTATGTGTGTATGAATATACATATACGTATCATTTCTGTGTATCATCTATCTTCTACATATCTATACCTAGATAATTATAGCTCTTGCTATATACACACACCAGGAAAATGACTGGTCTAACAGATGGGAGTCCTGCAGGAAATCCTAAGAAGAGCCAGGGTTGGGGGAGAAGCAAGGCAAAGGCATATGTTTTGTTGTAGCTTGAATTACCAGAGAGCTAATCCCCAGGAAGGGGGTACATTTGACCTTCTGCAGCATGGGGAAGGTTAACCTTTAATATTTCTCAATCAACACGTTCCAGGGGAAACTTTCTGTTTCATTGCAGTATTAAAAAAGCATCAAGATATTTGCATTTTTAGCAAGAGAGAGATTCTAGAGGATTTTTTTTTCAGCCCTAGTCATGCAATTTTTTAATACTGTACTGGCCCAACAATCAGGCAAATTAGTCTCTCTCTGAATTCTTGAAATGTGGCCAGTTCCCCAAATTTAAAATAAACTTGGTTAGCAGATTACTGATTTGAATGTGATATTAAGCATCATTATCAACTGGTGAATGACAAAATGATTGAAATTAATAAGAAATGCCACTTTTCAGAATGTATGGGGCAGTATTGCTCCCATGAGATCTCCCTGATAGATTTAGGGTATGGAAAGTCAGTCCTTTATCATCATGGCTGCTCTGTTCTTAAATATTCTAACATCAAACAGAACACTGAAGTATAACACTGGAATATATCATGCAAATAATAATTTAGTGATAGAAAGTCGTATCCTCATAGGAAAAGAAATCAGAAGTAGGTGAAGTTGTTTGAATGGTAGGATTAGGGAAAAAAAGTCTGTATGTGACATTAAGAGCACATTTTCAGTGCGTGCACAATAGCATTAAAAACTACAGATTCAAACACAATTGGCTAAAAAATAGGCTAACAAATTTTCAACATATGCAAAATGGTACTAAAAAATGCAGACAGAAATACAATACACTAAAAAATACAGATATATGTTCTCTGTTAGCATTGTTTAAGTATGTATGTGCCTGTGCCTGCGTGTGTTTGTGCACATATGCATGGAGCTATGAACCAAGGGCATCCCTTTCTCTTTGACATCTACATAGAAATATCTTTCCCCACGAGATCTGCTTTTGAAAAGTCAGTAATATTCTTTGTCTTAAGCCCAGTGCAAAAATCCTTTGAGATTCATCTTCTGTTCTGACCTTAATTCTGTTAGTCATGTCTAGGTACTGTAGCAATCTTTAGGTTACAGTATGATATATCACACACGTTCAGAGAATGGAAGCTTTAACTTTAAATTTTTCTGCTTTTGTGTATTTATGTCAGAGCTCTAGCATTGCTCTTTCAGTGCAGAAAGAGGGAGATTATGGGCTTGTTATCTGGCCAGGAGTTTCTGTACTTCAAAAAATATAGGTCTTCATAAGCTGTCTCCATCAGCAAGGAAATTAATATCCCTATTGGGTTTCTTGGGATAGTAGGCTCTGTATATGCCAAGTATCTGTCTATCTATCTCTCAGCATTTGCTGTAAGAAATGTATGCATGTATGTGCAAAATACGTGTGTGTGCATAAATGTTTATAAATATATATGTGAATATTTGTAATTATATATATGATTATCTTTATATCACAGAATCACAGAATCACAGAATGTCAGGGATTGGAATATATATATAAAGAGAATATCTCTCTACATGGAGCTGAAATGATGTTTTTTCTGGTTGTCACATTCCATATTGGAAGCCCTTAGATTTACTTCATCAACATATCACACAGAATCAGCAAATGAGGTTTCAAAATGTTGGTTAATTACAGAAATAGAATCAGAAAGGTTAAAAAATCTTAATGTGCATCATTGGGGCAGCACAACCTACTGAGCACCAACTGATGAGAATTTATTGCGGGAGTTAAGACAAGCATGTACCTCAAATGCAAGACAAATTAAAGTGCACCAGAGTGCTCTTTTTTATTAAATACTCCTGATAATGTTCTCACATGCTTACAGTAATAACTCAGCATTTGATTTTAATTGTACAGCTGGCTGGATGGTGATCTCTATCTATCAAGCACTTAGGCTATTTAAACCCACCGTTGAGGTATCTGGGAACTCATGACAGGCAACCACCGATATCTCAGTAGTATAGCTTACAGCCCCTGAACATTTATTGTAATATTTTTACTTTTCTGATCCCCAAGACCGTGCTCTGGGATCACAGGCATATGGTAGGTTCTTTCTTTAATCTGTACAGGGAGATGAAAGAGCAGATCTTTGCTAATGCACTCACACTCTGGCTAAAGGAACGAGCACGATGTTCCTGTTATAAAAGACTTCACTGCTTGCATTAGAGATGGCAGTGAAGTAGCCTGAGGGATATGCTTGTGTGTTGTGCTAACAACATATGTTAGATCTATGCCAACATCCTCCTCACTCATTCTCCCAGGTGCTTTAACTACAGCTGAGACACAAAGGCTGGTAGTACCTGCTCCAAGGGGAGTAGAGCCAGGACCAAAGAAGTAGATGCTGGAGACAGCTTTCAGGAACAAGGAACAGGAGTTATGTGTCATGCATTTGTTTGGTTTCAGAGCTAGTGGTAATTCCAGACCCCTGGTAGGACCTAATTACCTCCCATCTGAACACTAACTCAGAAGCTAAATGCTGTCGAGGAGAGATGGGGACTCATTTCCAAGAACACAGGCACAAACACATTTTTATTGGCCATAGAGAATGGTACTGTGTGTGCCAATATAGCATGGATGTCTGACTCAGAACATAAAGTGCAGGTGCCAGCAGCGAGAAGATGCTGCTAAGAAATACCAGCTCTCTGGGACTGCAAAGTATCAGCTGTCTGGGGAGACCAGAACTGGGAACAGAAAGAGCCACTGATGACTGAAGAGGTTTTCTTTGCCATCTCATCAGCTCCCCTTGTGCTCTTCACCCTGGAGCCAGAGTACAGAGCCACGGCAGCAGGAGTGATGGAGCTGCCCCTTTTAAGACTGATCCAAAAACTCTGAGCCCCTCTTCCTCGGGAAAACTTGCAACCTCAGAGATTCTTCATCCACATGAGAGAGGAGTGAGAGGACAGCACTAGATAAATGCAGCTATTCCTGTCCTCCTCACAGGATATTCCTAGCAGCGGATAAGACCTCATGGCTTGCTCTCATCCTTGGAGTCCGCTCTAGGAGGTAAACTTCAGAGAAAAGAAAACGAACAGCATTACTATATTTTGTACAATGCCTTGCACAGTGTATCCCTGATCTGACTGGGCCTTTGGGGACACCAGACCTACAGGTAATAACAAGAAACGGTGACTGTCTCTGAGGATAAGAGCGGGAAATTAAATTGTCTTTGGATAAAAATAGTGCTTTTTGATTGTGTATTTTCTGCTGGCTCTTTGCCTTTAGGCAACATATGACAACTTGAGAAGCAGGGGTTTTTATCCCCTAGGCAAGGTTTTATTGCTTTCTGCCTTAAAGTCAGTCAATATTTGTAATTATCTGTCCATCCCACAGGTAACTGCAGGACCTTTTGGGAAAAAAAAGAGAATGAAGATGGCAGCACAGTTTCTGACAAGATTTGGAGAATTAAGATGACAAAAAGCAGGCTGGTAGGCTTAAACTTCCTGCACTGATCTGAGAGACTTTCTTGTTTTATACAACCTTCTGGTCCTTTATACTTTAATGTTATGCTTACTACGCAAAACCCATGCAGATGCAAGTGTATGTCTTTTTGTGTGTATGCAATTGCATATGACTATATTTGCTTATTTGCATATGTGTGTGAATACATGCAGCACATGTGGGCGGTGAGAAGCTAAAGGAACATTTTCAAGGTTGACAGGACCAAAATTTGATCCTCCTTCAACCGGCTGGGTTTTAATAAGCGCGTGCTGAGGCAGCAGGAGAAAGAATCCCCTTTTGGGCTGAAGGGTGACCAAGACCAAGTCTGAAGGAGGATAAAAAAACACAGTTCATCAGCTTGGTACTGAAGAGTTAACTTAGCAACACGGGGTTCTCTGTTAGCACGGTTATGCTGCCAACAAGCCTCGATGACAGTACAGATATCCTCTCCTCCCTGGCACCCAATGCGAGCCAGCAGAAACTTGCCTGGAGATGAATCTCTTGAACTCTGCACACAGGCTCCTAACAGTCCACGTCCCTTGCCAGCTATCAGTGACAGAGCCGACATGGAGAGGCAAGAGAGGGCACAGCTGGCATGCAAAACCCTGCCATCAGCAAGCCCGCATCTGCCGAATCTGTTGTGAGCAGTTCACCCAGATGGGATTTTAATATGGCTACATCCCTCCTTTTGGAAAGTGGTATTTTTTTCCCCCCTTAATAATAGAGATGTGAAAAAAAGAACTGACACCAAATTAAATGTTTTTAGGGTAGCATACATGTGAAATTTTAGGCCTGTTGACCTTGGCAGGGTCCCCATAAGAAATTAGTACAAAATTAGTGGCATTTGTTGTTCTGAAAGGCTGTCAGCCGCAAAGGCAAAGGCAGGCAGAGGGAGGGAGAAGCCACCTGCTGATGCAGGGCCCAGTGCTGGAGGTCCTGCCCGCAATCCCACAGCGCTCGGCAGGTCTGGGTGCAGGGTGCCTGGTGGGTAGTGGTGAAATGAGGGGGTGGATGTGTGGCACAGTCAGTCCTACGCTTCACAGTTCCTCCATTGCACCTGCTACCAGTGGGAGTTTATGGCACCAGGCACCCTAAACCCAAACCTGCAAAGCGCTGCAGGAGCTCACGGGTGCTGACAGCTCTTGTCACCTCCTGGGAAGTGCTCAGACCCACACAGGACTGGGCCACACACCCCACTCCCACCTGGCATATCACTTGTCGGCTACTGACACTGGCTGCGAACTCTAACAGATTTTTTTTATTCCACAAATGGACAGATAGCTCTCCACTTGACCCAGCAGATTCCTTTCCTTTCTTCCTTGGCCTCTATATTTTAGTGAAGCATCTTAAATAGCATTTGTGTAATCATGCTTTTCTGCTGACCCGTATTCTTAGCACAGGTTCAAACCCTGCCAGCAGTTGCTCCAGGTTCAGCTTGTTAAATCCTCCTCCCAGCTGGGGAAGCAGAATTAGTTTTCCAGGAGGAGAACCAGGTGCTAGGAACAGGGAGGGAAATCTAAGAGACAGCCCAATTCCTGGAGGTGCTAGGGCTGAGTCCTGTGTTCAGTTTCTCTTCTGCTGTGATTCTTGCAAGACAAAGCCCCTTGCAGGCATGAACCTTGGATGCTGATTTAAAGGCTGTGTGCTCTGCTAGAGGCAAGGTGCTGAGTTCTCTGCTCCTCTTAATAAAATCCAGAAGAGCCAGTGGGGTCTGTATACAGCTCAGTATAGGTTACCCTATATGAAATGCTGACACTGGTTGTATAACATATAAGCACCACTTCATAGAATCGTTGAATCATAGAATGGTTTGGGTTGGAAGGGAGCTCCTTGCTGCCTTGTAGGATGCAGATGCATGCACACTGTAGGAATGCTAATTTCCAATTGATGCTCACAGAGCTGAATGTATTTGGGGTTCCCTTATTCCTACCTCCCTGCTTTCGCACAACAACCTTATGGCAGACATCCTAAGCAAAAATACCTTTTTTCTGGATCTCCACTTCTTCCTCTTAAAACTGGTCATTCTCCAGAATCAGATATGAAATGTATTAAGTTTTACTTTCTCCTAGCATGGGGACATGTACGTGCCAGTCTCTGCTCCAAGAGGCTCTCTTCTCAGGCAAGATTCAAGAGCAGAGTAGTCCTCAGGTAGGTAAGAAAATGCAGATTTGAAATTCTGCAGGCGGGAGAGTAAATGGAACTTGTATTTGCCACAACTAGGGTGAGTGCCTTCACCACACTGCTAGGTGGTAAACAATATGTCCCTGGTTTTGCTACGCCCACTTGGTGCTAAGAATCCATTTTCCAGTCTGGGCTACCTGGAAAATACAGTTTGTGGATGTCACTGGTCTTAAGCATGTAATAATGGCTGAGTTGCTAAGCTGTGATAAGGTACTCAGGTACATAAAGGATCTTAGGGGATATAGCTGTCAGAAATGCAGCTAAAGATCTGAGGCATCCACAGGAGTCAGCACAAGTTTATAGGTTCTTAATCCTGTACTGGGTTACCAGTATTTGGCCATATCGTTTTCCAGAATTGAGCCTTGCCCTATTCATAGTACAGTAATTGGATTCTACCACCAATCAGTTTTACTAAGTCTCATGAAGTTGCTGAATTAAATTTTGCCCCCAAAGCCACTATGGTATAATGAATGTTTATGTTGTTAATCTGGTAAGCCCACAGTGTATGGTCCTTCAAAGAGCACAATATTTTCTTTTCAGTCTGGTAACTCATCTAAGTCTACAAATAGAGGACAATCTCATATTTCCCAGAAAAAGAGATGGGCAAGGGGAATTTTTTTGGTGATCCAATGAAAAAAATTCTTAATTACAGACCTCAGAAAGAACTTAGGCAGCACTGTAGTTGCAAATATGACAAAGATCTGGTATCAATGAGCAGACCAGAATGGGCCATTAGCAGCATGAACCCATTACACTTGTCTAAATATTTCTAAAAGAACTGAGTGTGGAAGCAGACCAACAGGTACCAAAAAACCCTGTGGCCAACTGCTCTGTAGTTCCCAGATCCACCTTTTCACTGCAAACATCTCCATTAATTGACCATGGTCTGACATCGCAAAGGTAAAATATGATCACTCATCTCTCAATTTAAGGAGCCCAGGGAACATCCATTCTGGTTTAGCTCTGTTGAAGAGATATTTCATAGGGATACATTTTAATCTTTAATGAGAGTTTGGACCAGACAATTAATCTCTGTCTTTAATGATGAAGATGTAGATAATATTGTCAGTTTACTACCATAAGTTGTTGGTCTTGGATGTAAGTTACTATGGGAGTAAAAGTGATGGTATGTTACTCTCTGGTCTAATGTTCACAGGAAAATCCTTTCCTGGCTTGTTGGCCACAAATAGAGTTCACACAGGGGAAACCAATGTTCTGCTGAACTTCAGAAGTCCCAGCATTTAGTCTTAAACTTCAGATTTTGTAGAAGGAAACACAAAAAAAAAGAGAATAACACTTACATTTTTTGAAAGAGACAAAGATCGATTAAATTCTGTCTGGGAAAGAGATTAAATACTGGTTGGAAAGCCAGAACTGCAGTAGAACATTGGTAATTTTCTTTTTCTTTTTTTTTTTTTATTTTTTATTTTCACATCACACATTCACTCCTAGTCTAAATAAATATTTCCCTTCTCACATACTCTTCTCTCAGGAGTTACTGAACATTGTGACACTTTGAAGGAAGGTGTCTGCTCTGCTCCTACTCTTTCCCACTTTTTTATAAAGGTACCAGAGGGCTCCAGAAGTCCCTTACTCTCCTCTTGGAGCAGTCCCCAAGTTCAAGTACTGCAGGGACCCCCAAAAAATGCCTGTGCCAAGCAACACAGGCCTCTCTGCTGGGATGCTGTGGGCATTCAGGACAGGGTTGAGGCCACAGCAGAGCCTGGAGGAGTGCCATATTGCCTTCCAGGAGTCCCAGAACACTGTCAAGGACCTTAACAGTCCCCAGAGCAGCCAAGGACCCAGAGGGCACAAGCATGATCTATAACCATATTGGTCTCTTCCCTGCCACACCTCCTGCCTCCCACATACCCCCTGCTGTAATGTGTGTTTGTGCAAAATGACAATACGATCGGGCACTTTCTGAACACCTGAATCCCCGAGTCAGACAGACAGACTTGTCTATAATTTCCTAAGATCTGCCATGGATGATTATATTTGTCATTCTGGCACCTGTCAAGAAGCCCCCTGAGAGAGGGGCACCAATAGACTTTTGCCAGGGTTTATGTTCTGTACTGAATATCCCACAGAAGCAGCTTAGCTACAAAAAAACCCACAAGTTTGCAATATTTTGGATTTCTCAGAGAAGCCTCCAACATACTGGCTGGTACCTAGAAGCTATTATGTGCCCCAACAAGTCAAATACATGTAATTATAAAGAAACTGCAAGGGTGAATAATGTACCACATATCATCACTGGAACATATGGACTCACAGATACTATGTAATGAGCAATAGACTGTGTATTTCTGGGATCTCATACAGCTTGGGGAGTAGGTTATATATTCACATAGTGTGATGAGGCAGTCCTTCAGCTTCTATGTATGTCCTCACAAACACAGAGGAGCTGTCACAGCCCTGCAGTGCTGCTACTGGATACAACACTGGTCATAAATGGACATTGGAAGGAAACCACTAATTTTAAGTCCATGTGCATCAA
This sequence comes from Brachypteracias leptosomus, assembly GCA_013401335.1. Taxonomy (NCBI): domain Eukaryota; kingdom Metazoa; phylum Chordata; class Aves; order Coraciiformes; family Brachypteraciidae; genus Brachypteracias; species Brachypteracias leptosomus. The sequence goes on along the minus strand of VYZX01002774.1, from coordinate 133,081 downwards.
ACCCCTGAGCTCCTTCTAGAAATGGCAGTGCTAAACCCCAGCTCCACAGAGTGCCTAACTAAAAACTGGAATAAGTTTTGTCTCCTCTAGTGAAAAAGGCCCAGGGTGAAGGCACAAGGAGTTGCATGCTCTTCTCAGCACTCAATTTGGTCTCTGGAAAGGTTTTGATGTGGATCGACTAATGCTCTTCCAGACAGTGGCCAGGGTCAGGCACTGCCACAGGCCAGAGTGTTCTTGTGGCTGGGCACCAGGAGGAGAAAGGATGTACGTACCTGGCATTCAACGCATGTAAGTCCATAGCTGCAAGTATCAGCTCAGCTCAGCCCTGGAGCTCCTCCATCCCTACTCAGGCCTCCCTGCTGAGCTCCACTGCTCCAGGCCAGACTGCTTCACCAGCACAACTGAAGACATTTCCTCACCTTGTTAACATCCCAGTGGCCAAAACATTCTTGTGGAACTGGGGATTTCTGGACTCATACACACCGCCAGCAAAATCTGACCTAGCCCTGGATCTGCAGCCCCATCTTGGTACAGAAAAACAGGGGCAGTGAGCAGCAATGTCTTCACTGGCTCTTTGTCAAGGGAGTGTTTCACTGAAGGTTTCTCATGCTAAGGACAAGACACGCATCACGTAGGGACAAAGTGACAGCTCTGACAGCTGTCACCCAACCATCCATATCTCCCACAGAGCATGAGTAAGTATCCCTGGTTCCTACCCCAGGGATTCAGGATTAGGAAGACCAAGGTCCAATGCTGCAGCACCTAGGAGCAGGTGCACTGGAACCCAGAGTTTGCTGCTACAAATGGTAACCTCAAATTTCTGTTCCATGGAGGATTCCAACATTTTTCATTCATTGTCAGCATGAAAAGCCCCCAGGTCTAAACTTCCTATACTGCAGATTATTGTGAGGAAATATAATTGTTGTCAGCTGAAGGTTTTGCTTCTGTTTTGATTTGGGATTTTTTTTTAAATTTAATTTTTATATATGAATAGAGCATAATAATTCTTTTAATTATAAACAATATCATATATGGTAATGCAATAATTCATTAGTATTCTGATTGTTAAGTGCTACTGTAACTGGTATTTGCTTTGGTAATTGGTATTTTAATTGGCAATTGCTGTTCCAAATGGCCATTGGGGTAATTCTTACTAGTGACTAGTAATTACAATGGAAATTGTTAATTGGTATTCTAATTGGTTTGGTAATTCATATTTGGTTTTCTCATTGGTAGCTGAGCAAAGTGGTCATTTGTAATAGATAATTGGTTTGGTAATTGATTTAACTATTGGCATTGTAGCAAGTACAAAATAATTGATCAAAACACATTTATTAATAATATAAATATATAATATTTTGAAATGAGAGTTAGTTTAGGAAACTGACAATCAAATGCTTACAAACAAAAAAAACTTCTTAATAAAATGTCAAATTTTAAGAAAAATGCCTAATTTTACAGATTTATTTTTAAAAATGGAAATTTGTGGATGTCAACAAGGTCCTTTCCATGTTTCAGTTTCAGCAAACAGTTATTTTCCATCAAATAAGTATTGTCCTGGAGAATTTTTGACTGGCTTAACTGTGTCATCCTGCAGCATCAACACCCAAACCTGCTACAGAGCTGGTCTGGTATCTGCCTGTTGCCCCATGGGATAAGACAGTGGGGTGAAGTATCTCTGCAAGTACATAGGCAGCTTTTGTAGCCACTTATCACTCACATCCCCATGGCATCTGCATAGCTGTCTCTGAACAAAGTCCTGAATGTTACAGAACCAAGAGATGGTTTTGCAGGGACAACGGGTGACAGGTCTTCTCTCCTCTTGTTAAGATGACTTATATGCAGGATCACATGGCAGGGGATCAGCCCTGTGGCTGAGCTGGTCCTGCTGAAACCTAGTCCCAACAGTACCCACCTGCACACCTTCTGGGCATGGTCCCTGGAGGAACTTTTCATTGCTATCCTGCTTTGAAACATCTCCTCCTCAACTATCATCTGATCATCACATCTCCCTGCAGATAGGGCAGAATTTTCCCCAAGATTGCTCTTCAACCAGGATATTTTAAGCCATATGAAGTCAGATATGGTAAAAGAAGCTGGGTTGTCAAACAGGTTGCTCTTCATTTCCCACATACATGTGGTGATTGTTTCTGATACTGGGGGTCCTTTGTTTGGCATTCTGCAATACAGGGAATTCATAGTGCAATCCACTGGGTAGGAAACCATGTGACTTTAAAAAAAAGATGACTTTGGAGTGCTGATATGCTAACAATATCCATATAAGGACAGCAAGACTAAGATCTGAAGGGAAGAGTAACTAAAATTGCTCACTACAGTCTTTGATGCAAAAAATACTTAGTTGCTTATATAACTGATGGTACAAATTTTCACAGAGAAACATCCAGAACTGCCAGCACTATTTCTGTCCTATTATGGCCTTTGGAAAACTATTGATTTTCTTTCAGATGCATCAAGTTGAGTGTTCAATGTACATTCTTCCTGGCCAAAATGGTTTGCCTGAAGATGTTTGAATATCTGGCTCATTAGACTGTGTATTTCCATGATCAGCATAGAAATATGAGATAGAAAAGACCCCTCTGGTCATCCAGCCCAGCCCTCAGTGCTGCAGAATTGCTCCCTCTCCCCCTATACATTTTTTGACTGTTTTATCCAGCCCACTTATAGATGCCTCAGATAATAGATTCCCCTTGGAAAACTGCTCACCACCAGTGACTACTGTTATTATGAACTGGAACTGGGATTACATCCAGTTACAAGAAGGGAGATTTCAATGTGACACATACAAAAGGAGAATAGAGGAAGCAGCCAAAGGAAAGCTGTGAATTGAATACAAAGAGTTTGTGTTTCAAAGTAAAAGACCTACTGCTTAACAGGAGAGTATAATTTTTGAGACTGCATCTTTTTCAGACAATCATAAAGTAATCTGTACCTTTAATTATAAACCAGAAATTCCTCAGATTTGGGTGGGTTTTTTGCATCAGTCAAACCTTCAGTGAGTAGCAGGAGTTTTGATGAGAGTTAAGCTGCTAAGACAGACATTTTGAGGGCCTGATCTTCAAATCATAAAGTTCTGCTTGTAATTTCACCTACCTGAATTCTAAGAAAGATTTCCCTCTGTTTTCTCTACTTCAAATAATAAGAAGAATGAGGAATTATTTTTAAGAGGCTGCTTATAAACTGAAATATGAGAGTGCATTTCTAACATCATTTTTGAGGCCACCTTTATCCTTTTTAAATTATTTTCAAGCTCTATGAGGGTTTCAGCAAAACAATTCAAAATGCTTGTCTCTACTACCCAGGAATTCAAGGCTCATTCGTAAATCCTTACATAATGTTCAGGGATTTTGTAGTGTGCAATTACATTTTTCAAATGCTTCTCCTTTCTCTTATTCTTTTTCCCAAGCCTTATTTAATTTGACCAATCAAAAATCCATTTATTTCTTATTTAAAAATTAGTTAATGCAAATAAAGCCTGGCTGACATTTGTAAGTCATTTGCAAATGCCCTTATAGCCTGCATTCACTACTCTTTCCTCTTCCAAAACTACATTTACTCATGTCTCTGTGTGACTGGTTGTGTGTTGGGTATATATTTTGAGATACATGATATATTGTTGCTGGTCAGTATTTGTGCCATCTATTAATTATTCGCATGTAACAGATTTGGCTATGCCTACATTGGAGGCCACAGCAGAGACTCCTTCAAAATTAATGATCAAGATACCTGAAGAAGTTCTTCTTACACAGCAAAGATGTTCACTAGGGTCAAAAACACAAAGCAGCCACCCTGTGTACCATTGTGCCTAGTAAAGCCCATGTGCACTGAGTTCTGGTTCTCTGCTTTATTGATATACCATATTGCTTCTGGATCTGGTGCAAGTATTGGTTTGGGCAGAGCACACCACATTCCTTTGCAGGAATAGGCTTGTCCTTCATTAATCTACAGGCAATGTTGAAGGATTTGCTACCTTATTTCTATCACAAGAAAAAGCAAGCAATACTAAGTCTTATTCAAAAGCTCAATATTAAAGACCCAGGTTTCCACCTTCCCCCAATTTTTCGGCTCTAAACTAACCTGTCCCCTGGCATCACCAAATGCCCATCCTCTCTCCTTTTGCGTATATATTTTGAAGCTAGTTTAAGCTTGAAGATAATCTTAAAGCTGGTATCAGTCTCTGGCTGAAGACTTCTTCCATGCTAGTAGCAGTGCTGGTCAAGTGATTGCTAACATTACTAATTCAGCACTTTTCCTTTTTTTTCCCCTTCCTTCTCCCCAAGAGAAACTGCAGTAAAATACAGAACATTTTGTTTTGAATCCTGACTTACAGGATTGATAGTTTCAGTACCAGTTAAACAAACACAAGGTTACATCACTAAGTTAACCTTCACTTCTTCAAGTGCAGTAACATCACAATCCTTGAGAAGGTGGTTCAACAGCAACATTGGCCTAAGGACCAGCAATCTTCAAGCACAATTCCATTGCAGGCAGCAATGCAGCATGAGGATATCAGACAGGTTTAAACACATTAGCTCAGGTACTGGAAGATGATTTACTGCAGTGGCACAGAGCTCTATATGTGCTAATTTAAGTTGCTTCTCAGCTAACAGCTGTGTCCTTGCAGTAATTGCTATGACTTTTATCTGTTGTTTTCTAGAGTCTTGCTACAAGAGAGGCTAAAGTAGAATCAATTCTAGAATAAGACACCTACATTTTGGCATGTACATGCAGGTGTTTAGATGTTAACCATAGCTGTCCAAGCCCCCAAGGTAAGTCAGCAGAGAGGCAGTCAGTGCAACCAGTGGAATTTGCAGAGTAATCCAATTAGGTTGAACTTAGAAACCTAGAGCTTGACCCGGTTTCCAAAACCAGGTGCATCTGAAGGGCCTGGATATCTGAGATGTTTACCCTGGAGCAGCAGGTATGATCAGGACCTACAGAAGATCCATGCACTTCTGAAAGGGTGGCTGAGGGCAAAATGGGATGCTCTAAAGAGGACTGAATTGCACTTAAGGTGTGTTGTTATGTATGTTCAGTAGTGGGTCACCTGAATCACTTGCCATGATCTCTTGTATTGACTGGGTCTTCAAAGACTACCATGGGAGCTCAGACACCTAGCATGCAGAGACCTACAAGTAGTAAGCTATGCTTAGGTGTCTTAATATGGTGGTGGCCACTACTCCCAGTGTATGATTATGGAGTACATCATACTGATGAGCAAGTTTTGCTGCTGTGATGACCTTAAACGATGGATGCAGGTTCAGCCTGTACTGAGTAACCAGATTACAGTGACTTCCCATTCTGGTGAACAACAGTGTCTCAGTACACAAATAAGGGTACTCCACTCTTCTCCCTGCCTTGCCCCTGAGATCCCCAGGATCTTTACCACCCTTACCTCCGCAAATGTTCCAAGCTGTACTACAGAAAGAAAATTACTCCTCTATTTCTGTTCTTAAAATACCATGTTTGTCCCACACTTCTCAATATCTAAAATCTCCCCTTCCTTCCTGATGAGGTCAGAAAAGCTGTGCTTTCATGTCATTCATGTGGAAAGGCCTAGCCCTAAACACGTGAGATAACAGGCAAATGAGGGCACAACATCCACCAGGAAGTAGGTAAGGGTGAAAAAGGACATGAGTAGCCAAAAAACAATGATACAGCAGCTCCAATTAGACTTGTCTTTGTCAGTGAGGCTCAGGGAGGGGGTCAGTTATTGGTGGCTTGCTTGCTTGCTTTCTTCTCTTCAATGTGAGACTTCAGTGGCTAGGCAGCTGGTGTGTCGTGACAGCTGCTTGTCACACCATTCATAATCACCCCATTGATACCTTGTGCTGCCTCTGGCTTTTTGTTGTATCCACCTGTTGCCTTTGGTTTGAACTCCTAAACCCTGTATTACAAGGTCTCTCTCCAGCCCTGCCACAGGCCCCTGTATGCTATCTACAAGGTGAGCAATAAATAGTGAAGCACCCATATTATTTCAGAAATAGTGCTGCAAGAGTTGATGAAAAGGTTTAAATTAAGCAAAGCTGGATTTCTGGTGCAAAGATTTGTCAGTGGATATGTTTTATTGTGACCATTTGGCTCTTCACCAATATAATATTTCACTGTCTCTCACTGCACAACTATCAGTGGAGAGAAAGAACAGTACGGAGAAAAAATACATTTATGATGGGTTTGTATGTATTTTTTTTAAGTTCCCATGTCTATATATTCTTAATATGGGGCACTGGAACATTTAGAGTTTTCAGATCTGTAGAGACTTTCCTCTGCTTCTAAACACTGACAGCTCAATGGTCAGATTGATTGCATTTGGGACAGGTAATCACATTATAAAATGATGTGTTTCATAAAAATAATACTTCCCTTTCCCCCCCACCCCCATTTCAGCCAAGTTTTACAGAGCATACTATCCAAAGTTATGCAAGAAAAGTAGTGAATTTATGAAGTATCTGTCAACTGCAAGAGACACTGACTCCAGGGGTCTTGCTGCCTGTATTACATTCTCCAGCTTACCAGAGAGGGAGATGGCAAAAGCTGGAGTTTTTTATGCAATATGAAGTTTCACGGTGACTTTACACACAGTTTAAATGAAACAGTAAGGAAACTAATATTCAGAAATTACTGAAGACTCAATAGAAGAGCTCAAGTTGGTCTCAGACAGTACAAATCTGAACCATTACATGGAGGGTTTCGTTGTGCCAGCATGCACACGCTGTTTATCAGATCATCATGTTCCTGAAGAATCTGACCTTGACTGCAGTTCTTCCTAGGTAACAGAGGCTTACAGAAATGAAATCTAAAGTAATTAATACAGAAGCACAGAAACTCTAGATTGGAAGGGACGTCTGAATTTTAATCTGATCCAGTCCCCATTCAAAGCAGAAGTCACAAAAGGTAGCTCTGGGCTTTCCCTAGCAGACTTTGAATATCTCCAAGGAGAGAGACACTACACGCTCTGGGCAGCCTGCTCCACAGATTCACTCCCTTCACTGGGGAAAAAAAAATAAAACCCCTTATACTTTATATGAATTTCCCTTGCTGCAACTTTGCCTTTTTTAACTATTTGTTAAAAAGATTGAAAAGTCTCCATGTCATCTCTTATGAAGTAGAGAAGGATTATCCACCTGCTAGCCTGAAGAACCTGGGCACAGAAACATTATTATAAGGAACAAGAATTCAAATAAAATTTTAGGCTGATTTCCCAAGGAAAAGGGGTTCACAAGATCACATATTCAATGTCTTTGTGTCTGTCCATTCCCCACTAATACTTTCTGAACCTGACAGTTTGTTTCAACCAGGTGTGATAGAAGTATAATAATCTCAGAAGTTAGATTTCTACAAGTTTGATGAAAACTGGTGTGTGGGTAGATGAGATAGACCATTGTCAGTACCCTCACTGACAAAAAGCTGCAATTTGAACTCAATTGTTACTAGATACCTGAGGATCCACATGGCACAAAGACATTCTAAATGTCCTGTCTAAAAGAAAAGGTGTGATCAGACGGCTAGTGTTGTATTAGTCATCAGAGAATCCAACCATGGGATACAAATCCATAGGGAACTAGGCTTCATTAGTTCTGTTGCTCATGAAATGCTTTGGGTTTTTTTACCTTTACTCTTATGCTTCAGTTGAGTGGTCATAAATTTCTATAAGCAAAAAAGCTCCTTCATATAATCTCCCTTTATATATCATCCTTCTCTTACATGAGGAAGGGACTGGCTAAGAATAGCTGGTCAGATGATTTACTATTACAATTTTCTGCGGGTATATGGGATTTCTGGATGTCACTCAGCTGCCCTTAACAATAGCAAGGACACAATTGTTTCCATAGTAATACCCATTCCAAAGGGGTGAAGGTGTGTGTGTTAGGGGGAGAGTACAAAGCAAGCGGGAGGCACAGTTACACAGACTTGCATAAAGAACAAAAATTGGGCACAACAGAATTTGATTCTGCAATCCTTGCTATAGAAATTCCTCTTTTAAGGTCATCCTATTGCACTGAATCCAGCAGAAAACTGACTTGGGCAAGTGTGCAGGCTACAACTCTTTCACATTTTAGACAATGTAAGTACATGGGAAAGCTTTCAGTCTTTTGTCACTCTTGTTATCTTGAGTAACTTAACCGCAACTGCACCACTGTTAATGAGAGAAGGCATCCCTACTTTCTGCTGACAGAATAGTACACCTTGCTGTGCTATTTAAATTCTTCCTCAGTACAACATGTAAGTGTGGTCCAGCAGGCTAGTCTCCTAAATAACCTAATGGTCTGAAATAGATGGTGTCTCTGTGTTGTTCTTGAAAAGAGTTAACCAAATAACAATCTCCTGACAAACAGGCTAAATGTGTCTTATGCCTTTTCATCTAAAACCACCCTCTGAACAGAGAAATTCTGCTGCTGCAGCATCTGTCAGGACTTTTCTGCCACATTCTAGTATTCTTGGTCACTCCAGAGAAAATAAGTATTGCAGAAACAAAGGAAAGCCATCACTGAAGTAAACAAAGCACTTCTGCATCTTTCTTCCATGGTTTAATAGAAAAAGCTCATCACATGGTCTCTCAGCTGCAGCAGGAGAAGTACCCAAGAAGGTTTTAATAAAAATAGCTTTTATAAATGACTGAGGGAGGGTGGAAATTGAAGAATTTATCCACAATTCCATTTGTCGAAGATGGCTCTTGGTGCTGGTGCTAAAAGCTCTGCTATTGACTCAGCTGGTTATATGACCCTTTGAGCAAGAGCCAATACAGATGAGCAGAAGATAAGCTCAGGCCTCAGAAAGAGTAAAAGAGCATTGGAACATAGAAAATAAAATAATCTAGTCCATCTTCTAGTCCTTAAATGATCCAGTATTTTTTTAATACTCTTCAATATGAGCTGTGAAACTAAATATTCAGTAGCTAAGAAAAGAGCACATTTTATCTCTGAATCTCTTCCCCATACTGGAGTTCAGAACTCAGCTTTCCCTAGCCAACCATAAAGGATGCTTTCAAGACAGTGCTCTCTCAGGGAGACTTCACATTGTTGATTTTCCTTGAGATAAAATACATCTTCTGGCCCTTAATTTTTTTAGTGTTTTCTTCATAAAGTGAATTGATTCTGGAAGCCAAAAATCCCTTTTCAACCACAAAATGATGTGAGAAAATCTAACCCTTCTCAACAGGGCTTCAAGGTGGGATCATGCCAAAACACAACCACAGGAGGTCTTCCTCTGAAAACTCCTGTCCCACCACCTGTTTGTCTTGTTCCCTTCCTTAAATTAATGCTGTAGGGTGAGCTGCATGAGCTGATCCAAGGCTGATCTTTGTCCAAAACCTCAATGACATTAAGGTGGATTTATTTCCAGGGATGGTGTGGGACTGTGATCAGCTGATGGCATCCAGTTCTCCCTTGCCGTAGCAGGGAAAACGTTGAGTGTGCTTGAGCTTTGTGACTTGGGTTTTGTTATTTAAACCTGCAGCTGTTAAGCATATATACACACCCTCCCCATTTACTTTACAGAGCTAAATGTTGCTAGATGACCTCTCTGTCACACAGATACCACAAGACTTAAGGCGAATATTCTGAAATAACCAAACCTGAGCTGATGGTGCTTCCATGACCAAAGTGCTGTATTAAATGAAAACAAGCACGCAGTGTACATTTTATGCTGAGTACTATATGACACCATAATGAATAATTTCTGGGGCAGGAAGGGATAGCATTAGCAATCATTGACGATATGAACAAATGTAGCCACAATAATTGTAATAATTGTGGAAAAGGCATAGAAAAGCTGGCAGAGGCAAAAGATGTAGCCAGACAGTCTCTTGAGGACCAGACTGTGATATAGCCTGAGGGCTGGCGCAAAAGAAGGGAGACAAGTTTGTGTTCCTTTCTCCTTTGGAGGCACTGCATGTTTCTCCTGAAATGCAGAAGGAAGCATGTTCTGCAGACACTATACTTCCCTGCACTATGCTTCCCTGTGCTGGGCAAACTGATAGGAAGAACCAGCCTGGGGAGGGAGTGGAGGCTGAGGGGAGCCTTAAGCATCCACACCCTGGGCTACCCAGGAGCACAACAGCACCAGTGCACCGAGAAGAGTGTGCTACAACAGGGAAAAGGCTCACTGCAGTTACAGAATCTTAGAATGCTTTGTGTTGGAAGGGACATTTAAAGGTCATACAGTCCCCGCAGTCAGCAGGGACATCTTCAACTAGATCAGGTTGCTCAGAGCCCTGTCCAACCTGACCTTCAATGTTTCCAGGGATAGGGCATGTACCAGCTCACAGGGCAACCTGTTCCAGTGTTTCGCCACTGTCACTGTAAAAAATTGCTTCTTTATAGCTAGTCTAAATCTACCTTCTTTTATTTTAAAACCATTTCCTCTTGTCCTGTTGCAAGAGGCCCTGCTAAAAAGATTGTCCTCATCTTTCTTACTGGTATCTTTTAAGTACTGGAAGGTCACAATAAGGTCTCCCCGGAGCCTTCTCTTCTCCAGGTTGAGCAACCCCAACTCTCTCAGCTATTCTTTACAGGAGAGGTGCTCCAGCTGTCCAATCATTTTTGTGGCCCTCCTCTGGACCCACTCCAACAGGTCCGTGCCTTTCTTGCGCTGAGGACTCCAGAGCTGGACTCAGTACTCGAAGTGGGGTCTCATGAGAGCAGAGTAGAGGGGCAGAATCACCTCCCTTGATCTGCTGGCCACAATCAGTCCTCTGCAACCTGTGGGAAGGGATGAGGAAAGTAGATTATGCAGCAGTGACACAGCAGTGCACCTTTCCCTGGGATACCACTTACACAATGCTGTTTTCAGTGTGTTTTATCATAGATGGGTTTTATAGTCATTACAATAGCAGTTGAGCTCTTTCCCTCACTCTCCAATAACAGCCTCATTTTATTAAGTGCCATACAAACACATACACAGAAACAGTGCCTCCTCCATGCAGCTACATCTCTGAATGAACCTGAGCTAGAAAATGTGTAGTTCTCATCCAAACTTGTAATTGTTTCTCTTTTCTAGAACTGAATATGTATGCTGCACAGACTGATATATACTGTCCCTATTTAAAAATTGACATGATGGGTTGTTTTCATATCTAGCAGGAACACGGAAAATGCGAACAAAAGTCAAGAGAGAAAACAAATCTGTATATTTCCATGAAAGAACCAATCTATTTTACAGTCATCTTAGGCTGTGTTTTTAGATGGGTTTTGTTTGTTTATTTGTTGGTTTCTTTTGCCATACTGATGAATGATACTGATTTGCATTGCACAGAAGTTGCACACACAATCCTATGCCTATTTCCATTAAATGCAACATTCAGAACATCCAACATCACTTGGAGACCGTCCTGACTTTGATGCCTCTGTACACTACTAGCAAAGGTAGAATATCGGGAAAAAGCTTTGTCATCTTGTTTTGCTCAATTCCTTTCCTTCACCACACAGTTGTTTTATTTATTTATTTATTTCAGGAATCCACTTTGCTATGCATATTTATAATGAAAAGATGATCTGTGCCCTCATTATTGCTCTATTGCTCAATGATGAAAAAACATGTTAACAAAGGAAAATGCTTTTCACTCAGCTCATAATGTTCCCTGCTGTTCAACTGGGATTGTAAAGAGTATGGTTTAATGAAAGAAGGTGAGAAGGTGAAAAAAAAACTAATGAGGGTGTTGCTCTGCATCGAAAGATCACTTAGAAGCAGCAGTGATTTCCTTTGTGTTAGAAAAATATAAAAAATAAAGTTCAAAAGCAGCATCCCCAAGGTCAAAGAGGCCCATCCTCTCTAACACAGTATATTCACTCTCCTCCCTGACAACCTCCTTTTTCCACTTGGACCCACATTTTGTAATTTTCAGATGGTGAAGAGAAAAGAAACTCATGTGCCTCACCCAGCTTTTACCTCTGAAGGAACATTCAAAAATGCCATAGCAGGCGCTCAAGGCTGCCTGCACCACTAACAGAACAGCTCATGAACTCTTACCTAGAACTGCAGCCACAGATTCAAAATATGCAGAAAAAGAGACTCCAAAATCATGATCTTTAAGCTCATGAGATGACTGCCATTTGCTGTGGAGACTTGCAATGATGAGTGAGTCAATACCAAGGCACACTGCGCAGAGCATACAGTGCCAAATGGTTCAAAGCACAGAGCAATTAGAGTCACTGAAGCCAGAAGGAACTGCTCCAAACGGGAGCACCGTGTCATGGCTCCACACTGAACACAGCAGCTTCTTTCCAGTGTTCCAGAGCTGAGACTTGAGCATCAGAAGGAGACTGGGAAAGGAAGGAGGAGGGGATGGGGAGCAGAGGTTTCTCCGTAGCAAGCGCTCACCAATCTTCTGGCTCTTCTTTTCTGTCATCTTTGTCAGGAGTTGGTGGAAGGAACATGATACAGCACAGTATCACTGCCATTAGAGCAAAAGAAAAAACCTTGTTAATACCCTGCAGTGCCACCCACAACAGAATAGGCAAAACATGACAAAAAATCGATATAGCAGAATATTAAGCTCAAAAGCATTCTGGCTGGTATGGCTACTAGTCACTCAGGAGAAAACTGAGAATTTTGTTAAAATGTATGCACTCTTAAATTTGTTACATGTTGCTCTCCTCTTCTTAATTCATTCAGTTCATAACCTGAATTATAGAGAACGGTCGCTAAATTGGTTCATCATTGCTCAACTCTAATCTGAAAGGACAAAGCAAGAAGCTAACGAGAATAACATTTGGGGAACTGGACAGCTTCAGGGGATAGTTAATGATGGGACAGAGAGACTTGAATGCCTGCATCACTGATTTTAATTTGCTTCAGGGGCAGTAGTGACACAAAGTCATGATTGTATGAGAGCTGTTCATTTTCCTGCATGAGATGAGTTGGTGGTCTCGGTCTGTTCCTAGCTGGTGGACATCTGTGTTACAAAAGTCAGCAGCACATTTCCCAGTCTCTGCTGTCAGTGGAGTCAAAAAGCCAAGGTCAGGCTTGGGGAAGGAGCACGGTTACAGTGCCACCAGAGCAACAGGCTGAAGCATGCTGTGGCGACAGCCCAAAACAAGGACACTGTCATGTCTCGCCAGTGACATGAGCAGTGACTGTCTGCTGGAAGCTCAGCCTTTTCACAAGAGACCAACATTTGACTAAATATGGAACTGAATAATTAATAAAGCCCCCAGGTAACCCAATCATTTTCATGGATTCTGTCATTCCCTGGGCTGGTGTTTTGTTGTTTTTTTTCACTTGCTGGATGGCAGTAAAGCTACTCCCGGACAATAACATTTCTGATTGGGTTTTTATTATTATTTGCAATGTGTTAGTGCCTGCAGGTCACAGAGAAGATTATGACTTTGTTGTGATAGGTGCTCACAAAATACTAGTAAGATATGGTTTTTGCTTTCATGACCTTATAGTTTAAATAGAAAAGCCTGAGAGTGGTGAAAGAAAGGAGATATACTATTATCCTCATTTTACAGCTGGGGCACCAGCACTAAAAGATGAACAGCAGGATGTCCTGAGGTGCTGAGCTCATGGAGCTCTTGCTGAACTCAGTGAAAATTGCAGGTGTTCCACGCTAATGAAAAAAGGGGGCCAACATCACATAACAAGTGAGGAGCAGAATCAGGACTTGATGGGTCCTAACCCAACCTTGCTTGTTTGATAGCTTGTGGAGAAAATGCAGAAAAGCCGAAAAATCATTTTGTCTTTAAGAGTACTTGCCTGTGCTACAGCAGCACCTAAACCTATCAGGTCTTCAGGCTCTGTGGTTTAGGAAGAGAGGCTAGCGCAGGAAATGGTCACACTTTAAAGTCTTGTTTTTCAAACTTTTCTTCTCCTTGTCCAAAGGAATTTCTATCATGGCCCTCAAGATATGCAGGGGCAGAACTGTATTTATGGTGAAGACCTTCTTCCAGAGATCTTATGCCTGTGAAATGGTGGAAGGGCTTGTGTGCACCCATGGTGCTCATTGCTATCCTAGCATGGACAGATAAAGATGTGCCTTTGACACAGGCAGCCAGTCTTCTAAGTTAGGAATTGGACATAAGACCAAATCTTGTCTCTCATTTGAAAATTATTTAAGAAACCGCCACATAAACCCTGTAAAAACCCATTTGCCTGTGGGACACAGGATGAGTGTTAGAAGCCAGTGTACTTCCAAGTGTCTCTTAGGAGATAATTTATGTCTTTTTTGATAGTTGTATCTACCTATGGATGAAGGGACACAAGTGAGCAAAACTTCCAAGATTATATGAGGCAGCAGTAGAAAACACTCTTGAAAATAAGAGATGGAGAAATCTTGAAGCAACCATGGAACTCCAGGATCTGTAAAGCCAGAAAGCAGGTGATCTTTCTGAAATAATCAATGCATCTAACCTTATTGTTGTATGAATTTTTGCTAAGTATATTATCAATCTCATTCATTAGGCACCTCTTATCAGCCTAAATAGATAAATAAAATGCTTCATGGATGGAAGACAACATTCATAAAGCGATAGACAACATTTATTTTTCAAAAAAATATGAAATATAGATATTTTAAAAGTATGACTGAGAGGGCATGAAATTTGTGGAAATCTGTAGAAAGAGCATAGGATCAACTGGATTATCTCATCTCTTGCCTCCTTTCCTCTTATTCCTGAAATAAGAACTGAAGGAAATTCCAGTTGCAAGAGTGCTGGGGATGGCCAGCAGATACCTGACTGATGCACTGCTTTGAAATATGTTAACTGGGAACAGCCAAAATAAAGTGAGAACTTCTGCTCTCAGGGTCTACATCCACCCCCTCTTTTCCTTCAGACCTCATCTTTGTTGTTGCATGGTTTTCTCTCAACTGGCAACAAGACTTAAAGTGCAAGTAAAGACAAGACTGCAAGTAGCCCTTCACTATTTTAAGTATTTTGTAATCGTGCACTATAAAAGGCAGCCACAATGTGTTCTGGAATTCCATAGTAGTGGAGAGCCCAAGAAAATTCAGATATTCTAGTTTTCTTAGTTGTTTGGGGTTGAAAATTTTGCTCCAAATCAGAATAGCAGAATACTTTACCCTGAGAAAGTTGTGGAGAACATTAATTTCAGATTGATGGAAATAGGTGATTCAGGTTTTTAAATTTTGTATTATTTTATAATATATAATATAAAAGGAAATATTTTGAAACCAAAACTCATTTTGAAGGAAGAAATTGAAACATTTAGATGGAAAAGTCAAAATGAGATGTTCCCACACTGTTGGAACATCCCTCCACCACTTACTCTTTTTTAAATGACATTTTCAGTGCAACTGCCACAAGTTTGCAAAACATTTCGATTTTGACAGGGTTGCATTTTCCAGTGGAAAGCTGTTCCTTCAGAGGTTTTCCAACCAGCTCTGCTAGGAACAGGTGTCACGGGATTGCAACAGCCTTCCCTTTGCCAAATTGCTAAATTTAAATCAAGATCCTGGAAAAGTGGCTGGGGTGTGCAAGGCATGAGGGGTCACAGGATGCTCCACTGTGAGGAAGGTTGAGAACCTGGTGCTTGAATCACCTTTGGCTACCCATACGTCTTGTCTCCTGTGGAACTGCTACACTCGTGGGCTGAACTGGCAGTAGCAACTGTGGGGGATTTTAGGGGGAAAAAAAACCCCTCGGTGTGGGCATGGCTACATGCTCGGCACTGTAATCTCCCTCTCTACCATCTGGGTTTGGAAGTGACAGAAAGGAGGATTACCCTGAGATTGGAGTAACTCCCAGTTCAGAATGGGGATCTTTAGCAAGCCACAAATGTGAAGGTGGGACGAGCAGGAACACGTGCCCTTCAACTCTCTCTGTGGGCTAATTTTTGTCTGGTTATGTCCAGTGGATGTGACTTGCCTTTGCCAAGGGTATGTGTCCCTCCATGAACACGGAAGAGAAGCTCAACCTGGGGCAAATTCACATGAAAAACAAAAATATCCAGTTCTTTCAAAGAATTAAACAAAAAAAAATTCTTAGCCCTCAGAGGAGGAGAAGTCAGTACTTTCTGAAAAGCATAAGCCAAAGACAAACCTGTGCTGATCTACTGCACTGTTAAATAAAGTTCTTTTTACACACCACCACTTCTGAATGATCAAACACACAGACTGACTAATATCAGAAACTTGAGCTGGGCACAAATGAGTTAGCCTTTTTTTCTTTTCCACTTTTCTCAGAGGAATGCCATTTGAAATTATCTCCTTTCTTGTTAATTTAACAATTACCATCAGGAAGAGTCAGCAGTGGAAAAAATATAGGCAGTAAATATGATCTTGCAGACTCGCTGTGGGATTAGATGCAAGGAAAACACTGGATTGTGAGAATGGATCTGTGCTCCTTGACAGATGCACTTCCCTGGATGGAGTCCTGACACTTGGGTTAGCTCAGGTTTTGGAGCCTCAAGAGGAAGACTCACTGTCAGATGACAAGCACATTTCAAGTTGGGCATCTCTAGAAAATACAGCCATCCAAAATAGTTAACCCTCACTCGTGAAGAGCTGAGTGGTTTTTTTTTCCTGTGAAATGAGGAATATGGCATATTCTTTCTCCATCCGTGGATGCGGTAGATGGATCAGTTAATGTCTTAGACACTATGTCAAATGATAAATATTTATCGTATTTCCCTATTAATATGTGTGAAGATGAATACATATTTATGACACTGTAGAGGCAGAGGTACATGGCACAAAGCCAGCTGGATATTACATTCTTTCGGAACCGGCTGTTGAACAAAGCCCAGCTTTCCAGTTGTGCCCGTTGCCCATACGCCTTTGGAGCCATTTGGTCCCTCAGGGGTGGGGGATTCCCCAGCACTTCTGAGAGCTGCCATGACGGCTGTCATGTAAGCCCCAAAATACCCAAGGCGGGATTCAAGGATAGTGAGGAAACGGGAAACAAACGATGGCAAAACTCCGGTGTTTCACTGGAAATAGAGGCACAGGGAAAAGACTCGGCCTTGAGGGACTCACTGCGCGCGCTGCCACGGCCTGATGCCCAACGGCCACCAACTCACCCACCCACCCCGTTTCCTGGATGCACCAGCCCCGAGGCCCCGGGGCGAATGCGGGGCGAGGCCACGCCGGCGGGAAGCTGGTGTTGCTCGTCTCAGCCCGGGACGGAGGGGAGAGGGCTGCCAGGCCGGGCCAGGTCAGGCCGGGCTCCGCCGCGGGGTAGCGCGGGCCCCCCCGGCGGAAGGCACTGGCCGCCCCCGCGGGCCGGAGGAGGCGCTGCCTCCCACATTGGCTCCGGGCCCTGCGCACCGCCTCCCCCGGCCCC
>VYZX01002774.1:87840-115749 GCA_013401335.1 Brachypteracias leptosomus | reverse complement strand
GGCGGTGGTCGGAGAGAAGGCGCCGAGGGGAGGGAAGGGAAGAAGGGGAGGCAGCCGGGGGGGAGAAGTATCCCACCTCCTCCTTCCCCTCGCCGGCACCGCCTCCTCGGCGCTCCCCGGTGCCGGGGTGCCCGGGCGGGGCGGCGCTCCCGCTCCCTGCCGGGGGTCGGCGCGGCCGGAGCAGGCGGGGGACGCGGCCGGTACGGTGCAGAGGGTAAGGACGGCGCGGGGCGGGGGTGAGGAGGGTGCGGCGAGTGCCTCCCCGGTTAGGGGCCAGGGAACTGTCGTCCATCTCAAAGTTTGTTGGCGGCGTGGGTGGGGAGGGACCCGGGGGGTGACACCGCCTGCCCCGACGGCGGAGCGGCTGGAGAGGGGGCGGCTGCCAGCGGGCGCATCCTTCCCCGGGCTCCAGGGAGCCGCGGGGAGCGCGGATCTCGCCCCTGCCCCGGGCACGGTCCCGCTCCGCCGCCTCGGCAGGGGAGAGCCGGAGGGTGCCCCGCGGCCACCCGGGAGGAGCCGGCGGCCCGAGGTGCGTGGTTTTCTGTAGGGAGCCCTGGCGGGGGGTGCCCGGGCGCCGAGGGGAGCCTGGCTGCGGGCGGGGGTGCGGGGGCTGCGGGCGGTGCGGTGAGCACGCGCCTATTCTTCTGTGCGCGGAGCTTCCCGGGTCCCCGCAGGACCTCGTCTGACATCGGAGGTTTCTCCGCTAGTCCGAGCCCACCGGTGATTTACAGCGGGTGGCATTCAGCCCGGTTCTCCTCTGCACTTTTCTTCCCCAAACTCCGGCGCTGAGGCTGTGACCGAAATAAAAGGCGGCTCGTGATGTTGTGCGCAATGATGCTCCGTTAAAAGATGTCAGTTAGGCATCCAGCATTTTCAGATTATCCCAGTAGGGTTTCTGGTTGGTTGGTTTGGTTTTTTTATCTGAAATTCGGAGGTCTGGGGGGAAAACAGCCGAAAAAGTGTGAGCTTTTTAAACTTCACGCAGTGCTTGTCATGTGAAATCTTCAGCTGTTGAGAAATAATTCTGAGTAACCAGATAGGCTTATTTTAAACGGGCATCTTTTTGTCTCAAAGACGCCTGCAAATCTCCATTGAGAACACCCCTGGATGAGGTATGTACCAAGCCTTTGGTAGGAGAGAGCTCATTACTGTGATTTCAGTTTGATTAAGTAAAATGGTGTCAGAAGATAAGTCCATAGTTTTCCTTCTTTCTCTAAAATTATCATCAGTGTTATTTTCTGTATGGCAGCAAATGATCATATGAACAGTTTCAGCATATGTTTGCTTCTTTCAGAAGATAAAGGAACATTTATAACATAGAGCCAGATAGCAAAATACTCCTTCTTGAGTATCTGCAAGTTTGTTTTTTTAAAAAATCCCCATAGTGTGCCTTTTTAAACCTGTTAAAGGTGTAGTAATGTTTTCTTTTTTGAATTTCTTTTAGATGTATAATCTTGTTTTCATTGTTATTGTTCACCTTTTCTTAAAGGAATATAGCATTCTCTGCTGGGGGTGGCATTACCATTCACATGTACCAAGATCGTGCAAAGAATCAGAGTGATATTTAATATGATATTTGACAACAAAATATGCAACATTGCAAAAATTACTTGAGTGTGCTTAATTCTTTTTGCATTGCACCTCATATCAACTGCCAGCACAGGTTTTCCCTTCTCAAGAAAGGAAAAGAAACCCTCTGACTGTAGTAGGAATATTTATCATGCAGACAGAGTTTATTAAATCAGCCATAAAAGAAATGAACGTAGCATCTTTAAACAGTTCAGAAGATGAACGTGAAATTCCTGATTTGCTTGAGGTTAAAATTAGTTTTGTAGCAACCAGGAACAGCTTTGCTTTATTATCTGTTGGTCTTTGGAATGAGCAGCAGAACCATTTAAATAAAAATATTTTAGGGCAGAATTGATAAAAGCAATAATTGTTTGACAGAGCCAGCAGGCATCTATTGCAGGGGGGAGGAAAAGTTGACTGGGTAAAGAAATTGACTGTCTGTTGTGAATTTACCTTGTGGACCATTCCATAACACCTAAGTCCGCAATAATCAAATCAAAATACCAATAAAACTCAAGGTGAAGGTGGAAGCAGGTTATAGTATTGTAAGGATGAGCTGATGACTGCCTTTGATCCTGTCTGTTGTTCTTTGGTGAATTATGTTAGCTTAGTTGCATAAAGGACCTCATTAGGGCTTTCACGCTCAGCTGAAGGAATGGTAGGTCTTAGCCAGTGCAAGCCTGCCTTTCTCTCTTCACAGGTTTCTGATTGGGCAGTGGAAGTTTAGAAATTAAATAGCTTTTTTTTTTTTTTAAAGTCGTTTCTGACTTTCAGACTTTAATGTTGGCATCCCAAAATGCTTGCAGACTGTCATCCCTCTGGGAATTTTGGTGCCAAAAGTGTTATGCACTTGGGAGGGAGAGCTAGGATGGCTTTCTTTTCTATTCAGTAGAGGTGGATTAGGAGATTAAGAGGCTCAAATCCATATCTTGCTTAGTGTTGCCCAATAATTTTATAAACATGTTGCCATTCCTAGTTCTGCAGGTCTCATGCACTGTCTTCCACTCACCTAGTTTCTCTACTTCTGCATGTTTTAAGAGAAACTACTGTAACTTTTTCAATGCAAACTTTGTGACCTCTCTCTAGTCACTCTGTCAGCTGCCACATCCATAGAATTAATTTTTCTCGATGATGATTGCTCTTCATTTCTTTGCAGATGTCTATATTGGCTTTATGCGAGTCTCCTCTTGAAACAGTAAACAATTCTAGATACGTTTCACTGCGATTCCCAAGTAGTTTGGGCGATGTAAAGTGATGAATGCGCTACAAAACCACTCATTGCCATTTAAGTGAGAATTTGGAGATTTTTCTCTTCTCTAGCAGCAAATTCACACAGTCTGCTGCTGATTTAAAATATGTATTGCAGGCAACCCTAACACTGGGATTTGGCCAAGTTCAAAGCAGCTGTGCAGATGGACACAGAAGACAGAAGGCAGAGGGAAATAGACCCTTTTAATCATAACAAGGTTGCTCTTGTTTTCCTATCTATAGTGGAAATGCAAGCCAGCCCCTTGTACTTAAAAGCAAGCTTGCAAGTGTGCCAGAATAGACAGCAGTAGCATTTGTTACTAATGCAAAGTTAAAAATGTGACAACCTGTCTTCTCAGTACTGCTCTTTACGTCTCCATTTCTAGACTGACATTGTACTGCTGCAAAAAGTGAATATCTGATCACTGTTAGGGGGATAAGAATTCTCCCCCTCCCCCCCGAGAACTCAGGCTCTTTGAAAGTGCATGGCTTTGTTAATTATTGCTGAAACCAGCCACGACCTGTCCTTTTGAAATGGTTATAATGACTTATAAATCAATTTCTCGTTAGAAAGAACTTTTTTTTTTCCTTCTTTTTCCCAAAGGTGCCATTGTTGCCCATGAAAAATGATTGGGTTTGCAACATAAGGTTGGAGCACATTTTATTCTGCCATTTATGCCTCATGCAGGGGCATTATGGTGATGCACACACCAAGTTTGGTTCTGCCTCTCCTCAGTAGGAACATCCTTTTTTGATCAAGCTACCCACATCCAAATTGCAGATAAAATAGATATTTCACTACTCTGTGTGTGTTAGTATAGTGTTACTCCTTGTACTTTGGCTGGACTGTTGGCGAAACTGGATGTTTTGTGTGTTTCAAGTGTTGTCTTGTTTGTATAGATAGAGGCTAGATGGCATCAAATGGTACCTCATCCTGCGTTAACCTGTTTTATGGCAGTTGTATATTCTGAAGAAAGACATGTTTACTCTCTACAAAGCAGGAGCAGGAGCAGTTCTGTAGGGGATACTCTCAGTTCCCTTTCAGCCCTCAATGGAGTCATTTTCATATCTCTGCATTTTAAGAAACCTTTCAGAGTTTGTGCTTAGGGGCTTGAGAGGCACCCACCTTCCCATTGTGGTGAATATGGGAAATATGCTCTTGGAAATCACTGGGTTTAGTCAGTTCTGCCTCTCTCTTAAACAATGCAGTACTGGAGTTCAGACTACACGTATGTCTGGAAAATTAGGTGGCACAGGTTTGGAATGTATATATAGGTACCTATGTGTATATATACATACAAACAAAATAATTTTGACAGGATCTCAGTGATAGATGTACTAGGTTTAGATTCTTGTTGGAAGGCTGTGTACAAGGGACTCACCTTGTAGTCTCACTAGTAAAGATACCAGTCATCTTGCCTATATTTTTTGGTACCTACACTTCTAGCTTGTCTGCTTGTCCTGTGGCCTGGGTAATTTGAGTTTACGCATGACAAACACTACTGCAGCTTTTGTAAGGCTTTAGTTGTTCCTCTAGACATATGTATGTGTTTATGTATGTCTATCTGTAATTTTATTCATAGATATATATGTATACATACACAAAAATAAAAAGTCATAACTCATCCCTTAGTATCTTTTAACCATTTCTCCAAATCTGATGTAATATTGGTTGGAGTCACTCCACAATTTGTTATTCTGGCTACTTGGATATCAGATTCTACTGTAATTCTTTCTCACTTCTCCTCTCCTTCTCTCCTTTTTTTAAGAAAGAAAAGCATCTGCATATTTTGAAGACATGCACCATTGCCAAGCAATCTGGTGTAGTGGCTTAATATGCTGGCAAATAATTTCACAAGTTGTTTGTGTATGTGAAGGCAGTATATTTGAATATCATTATCTTCTGAATGTAGCTATGAAGAGAGCTATCTCAGCTTATTTAAATTTTATGAAAGGCCAGACAGCTCCATAAGTGAAAGAATGTTTTACATTCTTTTAATTGGAGTGCGTATTTTAGTTCTTCACTAATGTTGCTGGTGTGGGACATCGCACTTTCCAAAAGTCTTTCTGTCCTAGCTTCTAAGTTCTGCCAATACTTGGTGGCCTAATAACTATTTTCAGGAGAAGTAGGCTCCTGAGGACTGAGGTAGAAGAAATGTTGCTTTGCCATGTGTTGCAGATCTTCTGTGCACTAGGTTTCTGTCATTGTAAACTCCTCTTCCCTTTTCCCTTTTTGATGTGTTTATCCGCTGTGTGGGTCACTCAGTGGCTCCATTTGAGCCTCTGAGTGAGCTTTCTTCCTTTCCATCTCTGAGGTCCATACCCTGTACTTCATTTTCCTTAAGCAGTTTGATTTTTTTTCTTGTCCCTGGCCAGATTTGCTCAACTGAGCTCTTCTGAGTGTCCCCAGCC
Organism: Brachypteracias leptosomus; assembly: GCA_013401335.1. Classification (NCBI taxonomy): domain Eukaryota; kingdom Metazoa; phylum Chordata; class Aves; order Coraciiformes; family Brachypteraciidae; genus Brachypteracias; species Brachypteracias leptosomus. Next base: position 110,520 of record VYZX01002774.1, on the reverse strand, counting down.
CAGTGCCATGTGTCAGTGTATACAGCACTGTCCTTTTCTGTGACCTTACCAAGGATGGCTTCTCAGACCCCTTTGCATCTTCCTCCGCTGTTTGAATACAGATCAGAAATGGACTTTCAAAAGAGCAAGTCATTGCCTGCAGAGCAGTGAGTCTGTTCTTTCTTTATGGTGAGATCTGAAAATCCCACTAGCTGTATCCTTCACTGAAGTTCACGTAACTCAGAAGAGAAGAGAGGATTTCTCTCGTGAGTTTTCTCCTTCACCTGCTCTGCTTTCCCCAAGCTGATCACAGACAATTCTTCTCTTTCCTTAAAATTTGCATCTCTGCCTGCTTGGATCTTCCTCTCTTACTTTTTCCCGGTTTGCTCCCATCTCACCTGGAGACCTCCTAGTCCCTGTATGAGGACAGTAGTTATCTCTCCTCTCTCTTCTCAATCCCCTTCACACCACTCACTTAACCCCCATTACCTTTGCTCTCAGGATCTTCTTGCTACCTGACAAAGTTTTTGATTAAAACTTGTTTGTTGTCAGGAGGAGGAGGAGGGAGAAGACACACACTCTGAGCAGTTTGTGAGAATTGTCCCTGGAGTCTCATATTTTTGCTACCTTTCTGTCTCTAATCCTTACTCTTTTAATAAAGTTCACTAATATCTGCTGCAACAAATTTTTGACCTTTTTTTGTTCTGCTCTGGCCATTACATGGAAGCTGTTTTCTTGTAGTGGTTATCTTTTTCTTTCTTTCTTTCTTTTTTCCTAATAAATGTGTTTTTCTCCCAGTTACATCCTCTAGATGTTACATTCTTCTAGGGACCTTTAGCATTTAGCACTCAGTGGAGCCTGGTTCCTTTATGTCCTGCTCTGCTCTTTCAAATGAATTCTCTCCCTTCAGCTGCACTTGTCTGCTAAGCTGCTGTCTCTTCTAGGTACTTCCTGGAGTTTTCAGCCCCCATCTCTTTAGCATCTTGCTGGACTTCTCTGCATTTAACATTTATGTCAATTCTACTCAGCAGTAATAAGCACCTACACCTTTTGGCACTAGAGAATGGCTGGAAAAGAGGCTGGAAATGAAGCAATTTCAGTTGGAATGTTGAAATCCAAGATAAACCCTTTTTGTGAAAGGGTTTGAGAGTTCAAAATGGACCATCTTAATGAGTTCTCTTCCATTTTCTTTAAAATGTAAATACCATAGCATTGTATCAAACTTTTCATATTACCTGTTCATTCTGGGTCCTTGAACTGGAGCTGATTTTAAGCAAATAAAATCACTCTTGGCTCACTGTTTCCTTTTCATCTGAGCCTTTCATACTTCAGCAAACCTCTTCACCCTTTTCCAAAACTGTATTTTTTAATGAAGTTTAGATGTATAGAGTTGTGGAGTCGTCTTCTCTGGAGATGTTTAAAGCCCACCTGGACGTGTTCCTGTGCAACTTGGTCTAGGTGATCCTGCTCCAGCAGGGGGATTGGACTAGATGATCTTTCGAGGTCCCTTCCAGTCCCTAACATTCTGTGATTCTGTGATAAAGTAAACTGTGAAAGATGTTAAAATCTCACATTCATACCATCTTTTTCTTGTTTCAAGAAAGCCACCTCCACCTTCCCTCCATTCTCCCAAAAGCTGGGCAGAGCAGGTAGCTGTAGTTTCCCTTTAACATGACCCCAACAGTCCCCTTCCTGGTTTGTGACTGTAGTACTTCATCTTGTCTCTGACTTGGTTGGAAATGTGTGTGTAGGGGTTTGTATTTCACAAGCTGAGGGGTTTGGGTGAACTCAGGAGCTTTGGGGTTTTTCACAGGCAGATGGGGCAGCTGTCCCTGCTCTTCCCTGTGGCTGTGTGGGATGTGGGAGACATCCTTGATTTGCATAATTTAGAGAAAGGGCTTCAAGTTAAGTCTCTCATTTACCAGGCATGCACCTTGCCTGCTGGAATATCAGTTAGTGCCTTTATTTTTGGATATTAAGTTTTCAGTCCAACTTGGAACAACTCAAGGTGTTTAGGGACAGGCAGCAGAACAGAAGGGCTGTCAGCACGCTTACCTGGCTCGCAGGAGAGCAAAGCTCAGGTCCTTCAGCTGCACCAAATGGAGCAGGACTTCAACCTTGCTTTTGAACCTCTCTGATCTTAGGCACGTGTGTATGCCCTGGCTGTATGGGAGATAAGGCACAGACTCTTTTTCTCTGTGCCTGAAAGTCACCCCTGCTAAAACTGGTACACACACCTCACCATCAGCACTGTGGAAGGAGGAAATAATGTTATTTCTTTTAAGAACACTGCCTGTCACTGATTAATGCTCTGTTTTCCCCCTTGTTTTGTTTTTGTCGTTCAGATTGTCAGCGGCTGGATGCTGGGGGGAGTCACGTAGGGGCAGTTTGCCCCCAGTTAGAACAGTCCAGCCCCTATCCTGCTAGTGTGCAAACGGTATGTTAATTAACATAAATAACCATGTAGCTGTGGTTTCTTGCTAATTAAGGTTCAACTTGCCAGAGATATCATCATATTGCATAAGAACAAAATTTGGTTCAGTACTTGCATGCCCTGGTTTACCCCACAGCTGATAGTGCCTTACTGTAAATAGAAGATAGCATCCCTTATTCACTCCTCACCTAGTGTCTTTGCTCCTTCCACATCCCTCACGCTGAGAAAATTCCCACTGAAGTGAATGGAAGTTTTCCTGAATTAGGAGTGACAGCGTATTTGCCATTTATAGCCTAGGAGTAGCACAGTGTTGGAGATGGAGCAGTAAAACAGTAAATAGGATAGGGGTAACATTGCTTTCACATTCTTGTCAACACGTGTTTTTTCCTTGCTTGGTGTTACTGCATCTCAGAGTGCTGTTTCTCAGACTACACATTTCTTTCTCAAGGCTTAGAAATCTTATTCTGTCCTCGAAGCAGTATTGTTCATTGCCATATGGGATAAGGTAATTATTAGCCATATAAATTTTGATTTTATAGGACAGTTCTAATTCCTGGAGGCTAGCAGTTACTATGGTAGATCTCATTTCTCTCATGCTTTTTCAGATGACTACACACAAGTATAAATTGCTGCTATTTCTCCCGTGCTAATACTTTGTGGACCCAGTTTGGTAGAGTCCCAGTGTGCTGGGCACTACGCAAACTTACCAGAAGATAAAGCCCTTCTCTGGAGGACTTGCGAGCCCTATAATGTGTAAGGAAGGAAAATGCATTTACATATTTTTGTGCATTGAAAAACTATGCTTTAATTATACCTTCTTGTCCTTTAGCCTGTTGTTAATTAGTTGTGGGTATCATAGAAGAAATGTATAGACACGGAGATCAAAATATTTTCTAAAATAGAAGCTAGAAAGGTTTGATCGTGGATTTCCCTTTCTTGTTTTGATTCCTTTTCTTACCACATCAACATTTTTGCAGTTATCAGTAGCATCATAGTGTTGCTCATAATCACTTTCTGAGTAAGAACGGAAATATTCACTGTTTCTATTCAGGCTATTAAAATTGCACTATCAATCATCCTGGCTTGAAAATTATAATAAATTATTCAGCCCTTTCTTTAGATGATAAAAACTTTGCAGCCCTCCCTCTCCCCCAGAACAGCAGGAAAAGATAGGTAATAGCATATTAATGAAGTCACGTTCTTGTTCCCTGAGTGAACTGGTCTTGTGGACCAACAAGAAGTCCGGGGGAGATATAATTCTCCCTGTTGTCCAAGATGAGTTACCAGCGGGTTTTTTTTATTATATATTTTATATTTTACCTGAAAGGTCTTTATATTCTGAGAGCATCCAAGCTTCTTTTAAGGCTTTACAACTACACAGTGGATGGCAGTAGTAAGATTTGCCCCCTCAACTCTTCACTAACTCTTTTGTTTTGAAGGCAAAGCCTTACAAAGTTGTGTCTTCAACCTTCAGCTGATGTTTAACACCTCATATATTTGAACCTTGGTAAAGCATGCTGGTAGAAAAGGCTAGAGAAAGTTAGATCCAGGTCTCTGCAGACAGCTAAGTGGTGTGTTTGTAAAAGCCACTCCATCTAGTGGCAGTCACTTTGCACAGCTGGTCTGGCAGTGCGTGTCAACAGCCGCTTGTTGATGGGAGAAAAGTCTAAAATGATGTTCAGCTATGGGTTTTCTGGTTTTGGTCTTCAATATAAAAGGTGCTTGAAATTTTCATCTTGTTTTTTAATCCTTATCTGTAACCACAGTTCATTACTTGCTAAAAATTGCTGCCTGCAATCATGGAAATATACTGAAAATTTTGAGTGCTGACATCAACATGGGCTGTTCCTCATCTTAAATCAATGTTTCAGTTCTTTTTAAAAGTGTCTTAAAATGAGTGAGGTAGTGGAGTTCATTTAAGGAAGGGACAAAGCTGAGAGCTTTGGCAACTCAGGCTCTGTTGGAAGAATGGATTCTGGCAGTGCAGGGAGGCCTCTCCCTGGAGCACTTGTCACCCCAGCTCCATCCAGAGCTCCATCTACGCAGAGGACCCTTGTCCTCTAGGGAGGCTGTGAGAAGTTGCAGAGACTCCCAGGGTATTTCATGTAAAGATGGTCTTGGGTCTTGGATAGTACAGGTTTGGGTTACGTTGAAGCCAACTGCAAAGAGCTTTGTGGCCATGTGGCATGGGGTGTCCTGTTTTTGTGGGCAGAGCCTGCTCACCACTCCAGGTTAGGAAAGGAGAGCTCAGAGCCAAAATTTGTGTGACACTGGCATGTGCATCTGACAAAATGTAAAGACCAAGAACCAGACCACTGCTTCTGCCATTGGCTTTTCAGTTGGTGTCAAATCATGCAAGACCTCAGACCATGACCTGGACTTTTCTGATTACTGCAGTGCCTAGTCTTGTTTTCACTACATAGCCATAGAAAACCTCGCTGATCACTTCAGTGCCTTTTCGTGTTGTAGCTTATGCTGGGACAAGCCAGTATCTAAATTAAAATAAACGAAATTCCAGTAAAGTGCAATTCCAGATCAAGAGAATGGCTGTTTTACTGCAACTTTAATAAAAATCAACTGCTACTTGAATAGGTGCATGCACACATACTGCTAGAAATTTCCAATTATGATATTCCCAGCAGCAAACAAAACAAAATTAATGTCAGCTGCATCCCCCAAAGCCTAGACTACACCACTAATGAACTCCCAAGTACTCTCAAAGAAAACTCTCTTTGCAGAGACAATAAGGTGGAAATTACTGTAATAATCTCAATGTAAAAATACAGAGGGAAAAAAAAATCATTGAAATTCAGAGTATGACTTGCCTCTCCTGATCCCATTAACCATGTTGTTAGCATAGCATATGCATGCATAGTGATATTGTCAAACAACTCACTGCCACCTTCAAAAGAGCACGCAGGAATTCATGTTCTTTGATTTGTATTTCAAACAAAGGTAGGGGTTGCACGGCAGCTTGCACCTTATTCTGAGGAAGTCTATACTTAACATGACTCCAGCAGAGACCAGCTACCTCATAACAATTTGTTTGTCTGTCTAGCAGAAGTGCTCAATTGCATACAATTTTTGAAGTTTTACTCAAACATAATCTTCTCGATGTGGGACTGCAGCTTTAATCATTAAAATGGTTGTCTCTCTTCTGTCAGAAATAAGCTGGAATAACAGAATACCACAGCCGTCTTTACATGCTTATAGAACTACTTGATTTATTTCGTATGTTTTGGGTAGTTTTCAAATGAATAACACATTCTTCACTTCTGGTTTTAAACTGGTGTTCTAATGCCAAGTTTGAAGTTGCCAGACTTCACCCAAAGCAGATTTGTCGGTTGTCAGCAGGGTTTGCTTTGCAACATGTAACATCTGCAAATTCTACTGGGAACAGCTGTAAAGCACCTTCTGGAAGAAAAGTACCTTATTACTGTTCATTTTTAATGTCTGCTTCAACAGCATTTTCCTCTCTCACTGCTCACACCCTCAAAATTAAATTTCTTAATATTGTCTGTCAGTCTAATAATTATGTTGTTATTTGCTGAGCAAATGATACCTGCAGAAGCTGACACAGCCCATATGTGTTGTGTATTAGACTATCCTGGTAACTGTTGTTTATACTCATCCTTATTTGCAACACTGGAGTTGCAGTGTCTTCTGGAGGTGGAGGTTCATATATTCTCTTTAACGCTCAATCTCCCAGCCTGCTGAATCAAACACAAAACTTTAAAGAACTATGGAAAAAATCTTGCATGTTTGAAAGCAGTATAAATATCTCATCAACCAAATGATCTCTGCTTCCTTTGGAAGTGCTCCTGGTTTCTTCTAAGTATTGATACTGTTGTAGAGAGGAATCCTTTTTTTCTTTCTTTCAGTTTTTATGGGAAAACTGAGCTGGGGTACCAACTGTGCAAGTCTCCTCTTTAGGAGTTGAGGTGATCAGTACTTGTGGTTTTGGCAGATAATCTCTTGTGGACTTTCTGGCTGTTTATTGTCAGTTGTGTAAAGTTGAGCAGGTTAAGTCAGCACAAGCCTATATATGGCATCTGGGATTTCTCGAGCATCACAATTTCCTCCATTCTAAAAACATGAAGCTCAGGTTTGCTCCTGTTGCTGATATAATCATCAAGAGTTCCCATAGCAAATGCAGAATAGCTGTAGCACACTGAAGCAATGATTCTGGCTCTTATTTGCATTCAGAATCCTCTCAGCCACTCTGGCAGTGGGAGGGGGCCATAAAGCAGATGTTCAGTGCACATTCAAGGCATGTTATATGGGCAAAGTTATCTAAAGAACCACAGCATAAGAACAGCTGTAAGACCTATCTTACATGTTGATGTGTGTAAGATGCTGATGAGGAGGGTCTCCCAAGGGTACCCTGACCAGGAGTTACACCATGCAATTAATCACCATCTGTGAGCAAAGGCTTGGCATGACGGGACTCAGGAGACCACTGGCTACCTGGGGATCTCCTGCTGGGCTCCCTGTTTCTGAGGGGACAGAATATTCCTGAGGGTGTCCCCAGTGGAACAATTTACATTTCCATGCTTCTTACAGGAACAGTGGCTCCTGGTCCATTTTGCCAAGTTGGTGCCATGTTTTCCTAGGCAAGCGTGTACTGCCTTGATTGAGGCTTCTGATCCATGCAGGATGGATCACTGATGCACTCACTGGCTTAGCAGTGCTGGTTGCCTTTCCTGGAACAATGGACAGGGCTCAGTAATGACCCACCACCCCTGTATAGCCCAAACATCCCCGTTACCTTAGTTTGCTTAGCAGAAGGAAGGAATAGAGTAACAAAGCTACATCCGGATCCCTGTATTTGTACATGAAATACCTTGCTAATAAGTTTGCAGTAGCAAATTTATGATGTTAGTAGACCTTAGATGTCTGTAACAGAATAATGTAAATATACAGGCATACTGGGTGAACTGTGAAATGTAGAGTGCAGGGCTCTTTTCCCATTCCCTCTTGTTTCAGGTTTTCAAAACCTTCAGTGCGTTTTGAAAGAAAAGCAATGAAGGTGATGATTCAGTTTAATGCTGCTCCTGCAGTGGCACTTGGTGTCATCTAAATTAAGCAAGCCCAAGGAATATTGGTCTGCAAGGTACTTTGCAATCAGAAGCCAAGCATAGGTCTAAAGAAAAATATTCCAGCTTGGAAGGTTTTGATGAGAAATGAAAATTACTTTCCTGTGGAATATTTAATTCACATTTTTTAGTCTGTCTTTAGTGTTGTTCAGTTTCAGTGAAATGCAGATGATTTCTTTCTAAGTGCTCGGCTCACCCTGATTCTTGCAGGTGGCAAAGGCTAGATCTCCACTGGATACAAGAGAAAGGTCCCTTTTGTTTGACATTCTTCAACTAAGTTGTGGAGTTTCTCTCCCTGTTTATCTTAACAAAGTCTTATCTTTTCCTCTTCTAGGATTTCCTCTGATGCATTTTTCGCTGCCCCAAGTCTCTCTGAAACCAACAAGACTGGGGTTATGAAGTCAATCCTAGATGGCCTCGCAGATACAACTTTCCGAACAATCACGACAGATCTTCTTTACGTGGGCTCCAACGATATCCAGTACGAAGACATGAAAGGCGACATGGCATCCAAGTTGGGTTACTACCCCCAGAAGTTCCCTCTCTCTTCCTTCAGGGGTGATCCTTTCCAAGAAAAAATGACTGCAGGAGATGATCCCCTGTTGAGCATTATTCCCTCAGACCAGGTCAACATCACGGAGTTTTACAACAAGTCCTTGTCTACATTTAAGGATAATGAGGAGAACATACAATGTGGGGAGAACTTCATGGATATGGAGTGCTTTATGATCCTGAACCCCAGCCAGCAGCTGGCCATCGCCGTGCTGTCGCTCACCCTGGGCACCTTCACGGTCCTAGAGAACCTCCTTGTCCTGTGTGTCATCCTCCACTCCCGAAGCCTCCGGTGTAGACCCTCCTACCATTTCATTGGCAGCCTGGCTGTGGCCGATCTCCTGGGCAGCGTGATTTTTGTCTACAGTTTTGTGGATTTCCATGTTTTCCACCGGAAGGACAGCCCCAACGTCTTCTTGTTCAAACTGGGTGGAGTTACAGCCTCCTTCACTGCCTCTGTAGGTAGCCTTTTCCTCACGGCAATAGACCGGTACATATCTATACACAGGCCACTAGCTTACAAAAGGATTGTTACCCGACCAAAGGCTGTCGTAGCGTTTTGTGTGATGTGGACCATTGCTATTGTAATAGCCGTTCTTCCTCTGCTCGGCTGGAACTGCAAAAAGCTCAATTCTGTTTGTTCGGACATATTCCCTCTCATCGATGAGACGTATCTGATGTTCTGGATCGGGGTCACCAGCATCCTCTTGCTGTTCATTGTCTATGCCTACATGTACATACTGTGGAAGGCCCACAGTCACGCTGTTCGCATGATTCAGCGGGGCACGCAGAAAAGCATAATCGTTCAGTCTACAGAGGATGGTAAGGTACAGATCACGAGGCCTGATCAAACTCGTATGGACATCAGGTTAGCCAAAACCTTGGTCCTTATCCTAGTCGTTTTAATCATATGCTGGGGCCCTCTCCTCGCCATCATGGTGTACGATGTCTTTGGGAAAATGAACAAGCTCATCAAGACTGTCTTTGCCTTCTGTAGCATGCTCTGTTTGCTGAATTCAACAGTGAATCCCATCATCTATGCTCTGAGGAGCAAGGACTTGCGACACGCCTTCCGCAGCATGTTCCCCACCTGCGAAGGAACCGCGCAGCCCCTCGACAACAGCATGGAGTCTGACTGCCAGCACAAACACGCCAACAATGCGGGGAACGTGCACAGGGCTGCCGAGAGCTGCATTAAGAGCACAGTTAAGATTGCCAAAGTTACCATGTCTGTCTCCACAGACACGACTGCTGAGGCATTGTAAGTCAGAGACTTCTCAGCACTGTGAGAAAAGGAGATAGTTTAGAAAATAAAAAATTTTAAAAAAATCAACAACAGAGAAAACCAAACCCGTGGCTTAACGTGTTTGTACCCTCCTGTAATATTTTTTTGGTTTGCCAATGTAAGCTGAGCGATGATTGTGTTAAGAGCATTACCATCAGCCAGTCCTTCAGGTTTTACAATTAGGGATTCAAGCTAAATTTTCAAAAGTTTTTTACTGAATAATAGTAAGTTTCCTGAAAAAGCACAGAGAAAATACTAGGTTTGCAATGGTTTCTTTCAGGGAGGGTGAAGAAAAATGGTGAAACCTAATTGAAAACTAATGCATCCTAAAACCAATACCATCAAATAAGAAAAAAAGCCTTGTGATCATGCTGTTCATTTCAACGTGAAGTGTATTTCATGTCTCTAAGTAATAGGAGTTTTTAATTTTCTCCAAAAGCGGCAGTGCTGAGTTTTAGAAGTTTTGTAAAACGTGTCGTGTCCTGTGAGTTGTATGCTGTTTTATTATGTGTTATTGATATTTGTCTGATTAAACAAAGTGATAAGGTAGACTTCCGTGGAAATAATGTGAAACGTGATATGTAAACCCCATTGAAAACACTTTCTGTATTTGAAGAATTCCTATGAGCTATTTTGGAAATTTTACACTTTTAGTGGTCTTCTGTGGACTTAGAGGAGAGGCTTTGTGTTCTACTAAAATTATTTCCCCACTACCTTTTACTTTCACATGCATACGAGAGTAACAGCAACAAAGGAATAGAGGAGAAATGTGAGCAAGGAAAGCACTGGCTCAGACTTTTAAATACCACTGCATTTATACAGAAAGACATTTATGGTTGTACAGACTATGGCCCTGTTCTTGGGCGTTACATGAATATGAACACTGAAAAGCGAAGGTCCCGAATATTGGCTCCTTTTGACGGGCAGCTGGTTTTAAGCCACGTGCTGGTGCTGGACCACTGAAGACAGCATGTGTCAGACTCAATGTACGATGTTATCACTGTGCAGTCGATGTATACTTGAAGTGTGTCGCATTCCTGTATCCCAGGTTTAAGCAGATTCAGAGCCTGAGATGCCAAACTCCTGTCTTCACTAAAAGAGGAGGAAATATTGTCAGACTTAGACATTTTCTTATTGTGTGAGCGTGTATATAAATAAATAAATAGCTATGTGTGTGTGTGTGCGTGTGTAAGTATACTATTCAGTGTGAGTCATGGTAGCATAACTAAGATAGGACACTATGACCAAATGTAAACTGTATTTCTTGTTGCACGCTTTGCACACAAATTCTGTTTCTAAAATTGAGTTCTTCCAACTAATTACTGATGAAAGTACCATATTAAGAACATCCCGGTCCACTCTGAGAGGTGTATCCATGTGCTAGAGAAAGCAACTTTTAAGTTGTACTTGAGAATAAGGGGAAACTGACATCTGCAGTGGCTGTCGTGGTGTTCCTGAAAACTGAGAAAGCCAGAAACAAATGGTAATTTATGTTAAGGCTGTCAGTATTCATATCTGATTGCTTGAAATGAGATAAGTCTCATTGTGAAACCAGGATACACATAACAAAGTTTGACACTGTCAGCTTTGAGGAAGAAGTTATGGAAAGAAAACAGTAACTTTGTTCCATGGTGGGGTTGTTTCTGAAGCATGGGGCTTTCACAAGAAGCATGTTACCAGATAGTCTTTGAGGCATGGATATTCTGTAGTTCCATTCTGAATCAGAAGGTCTGGGGTCCTCTTCTCTGCTACCTTGCTTTTTTTGACTGTTTCCTCACCCTTCTTCTGGCTGATTTCTGTCAAAATAGCTGCAAAGGCAGCTTAGCCTCCATGGCACTGGGTGAGTGGAGCCAAATCCAGGCTGCCCTGCCACCCGTCCTTGGGGTTTTGTAGGAAGAGAGATGGGGGTGGCAGCCCCGGGTCTCTGGCCACCATGGTGTCCCCATGGTGTGTCTGATACCTCAGTGCAGGCCAGAGCAGCTGGTAGCACAAATGGCTTGGCCTACCTTATAGCTCATGGCTCTGCAGAGGTGTAAGTGGCTCGAAGTTCAGGCTTGGTGAGGGGTGGCACATTTTAAAGATCTCATCAGGTGAGTTGCTCAGCAGCAGCTGGAAGATAGAGGGGTACCTTCCTCCTCCACCCCCATCCCCTGCAGCTTACCTGGGTGGTAGGACAGGACACCACGCTCTTGAGGGGGCTGTGGCAGTTGGCTGAAATCAGCGGACTGCAGAGGATTCCCAGAGGATGTGCAAGTCCTCCTGAAAAGATCTTTCTAATATCTAGGTCTAGCCCATCCTAAAGCAGTCATCTTTGAGGAGGCAGGGAAAGCCCATTTGAAGTGTAAAGGTATTTCAAGAGCCATTTTTAAACTGTCTTCTTTTGAATTAAATGCAAACTTTGTGGACGTATATTGTGCATTCAAGTTCTAAATTTTACATGATAAATCATGGGACAATGGGGCTGTCTTGGCACTTAACTTGGTGCTTACTGATATAATAAGAAATAGCATCCTGTGAAACATTACCGTCTATCATCAGTAACTTCATTTGCATAATGAGTTTTTCTAAAGCTCTGGGAACTGTGTTGGTTCACTTAGAACCATTTATTAAAGAGGTGGCAACAATTTCCCTACATGTTGTGCACTAAGCAGAACTACTCTTTCATTAGAAAAATCTGCTGCCCTTCCAAGATAAGCTGTACTTAAACTTCAGCTTTAGGTATTCCTGATTTGCAGTTGCCTACCTTCACTTAGTGATAGTACAGCCAAATGATACTGTGTTCCACGGCCACCCACACCATCATCATCAACCAACCAACCAACAGTAGTTGCAGTTATGTATATGTACCCACTCCAAGTGTCACGTATCTACCGTGAAGACCATCTATGTCACATGTGTGCAGAGTTAGATTCTCAATAGTCTTAATTGTATATTTGTATAATATAATCTCGATGCTGTGCAATCACTATTCACATCTTCTTGCACTGGCCTTTCAATGAAAACTTTAGTGTGTCTATTGTGAGATAGACAGCGCATTTTACCTGCTGTTATTGGGCTGAATGTATGTAAATAAGTGAAAAATAAAAAAAGTCATCTGTACAAGCAGTGGCCTAAAAAGTCTGTAATTGTAGACTAGGACAACTGTTGAAGTTGCTGTGACATCTCAAATACTCCCTTTGAATAAACTGTTTACAAGGTCTTTTGGGATGCTGTTTCATAGTGAAAGGAAAACCTTTCCTTGTGATAATATGAGGTAAAGAAATTGGATTACCTGAGCTTTTTATTTCCAGTGTTTCGAAGTGGAGAGCATAACTCTTTATTGTCTGTAAATCTAACATTATTACTTCCTCTTAGAAGAATATTGTATCATTAGATGTTTGTTTGAGCTGGTAACATCCTTGCAACTGCTGCAATATTTTTCATCAGCAACCTGTATAATAGTTTGTATACAAGTACTGTTCAGATTGTCATGAAAAGTAGCTTTGACCATTTACTTACCAGTAGCAGAATAGTATTTCTGTAAGATTTCCAGTGTATTCCTAACATATCATATTTTATTTCTATAATTAATTAAACTGTTATTTATTCAAGGAGAAAAAGTATTCCTCTACTTTTTTGTTTTCCAAATTTTGAGATAACTGAGGAAGCCACGTGATGATGCTGCCTCATCCCACAATCTGGTGCTCTACGTTTTGTTTATAAATTTGTCTGTCAGATTCTGAAACAACTGCTTAAACAACTTGACAACAGGTTGTCAAGCTTTGTGGGTTTTAATTGTACATTGATATGTTTGAAGGAGGAGGTATATTATATGTTTTATATTTGTGTATTCAGTACGATGGAGACGAGAGAAATGACATAGTTAAAACTGCATCTCCTGTTTCATTATATAGGCAATTTCCCCTTTCCTTTGTATTAGCCAAAATGCAATAAATCTCTTTTGCCTTCCTCAGATGCATATGTTTGCACAGAGATGTCACATTAAGACAAACCCATATATTTCAGAAAAACAAAATGCAAAAGAAACAAGATAAACTAAAGTAGTGCTGCCAACAGCAACGAGGACCTAAATTAGTTATTGGTGGTTGGAGCTTCTTCACTCTGAGGGTGGTGAGACACTGAAATAGGTTGCTGTGGGGGGTTGTGGATGCTCCATCCCTGGAAGTGTTCAAGGCCAGGTTGGATGGGGCCTTCAGCAACCTGGTTTAGTGGGAGGTGTCCCTGCCATGGCAGGGGGGTTAGAACTAGATGATCTTTGAAGTCCCTTCCAGCCCAAACCATTCTATGATTCTATAAATATAATCAAAGACTTGACACAAACAGAGTCTAGTTTTGGCCAGTGCTAGTGGGGACAGAGTTACAGGTGTACAGGGATGCACAAAAACTGTGCAGGGAGAGTAAGCTCAGCCATGACACTGCCTATGGGGCACACCAAAGTGGTCCCACCACTGCTCATCCACAACTGAAAGGAAGGGTTGAAAAAACACAATCTCTTTGTAGTCCCACATGCCCAATCCAAAACCCACTAAATGCTGTAGAAAGGTCCCTGCCCGTTTCAAAGGATCAGTTTTCCATATGACTTAATCTCAGATTCATGTTACTTGGGCAATTTTCAATTTCCACATTCATGGCTTGAAAACAGTGGAGGTCCTTAGGGGTTGAAGTGAGCAAATCTTGGGGCCTTGGATCATGATTGTGCCACAATATTTGTATTTTTAAAAATTAGGTCACTGATGAATTGATAAAGTCTTGGCAAAACAAAAGCAACTAGAAATGAAAGATTAGTTCTTAGTCTTTAACTGCATACTAAATTTAAATTAAGAAGTTTGAATATTTCTGCTGGAAGCTGGCACTTCCAAAGCAGCCAGGAGAAAATTCCCACTGTATTTTCATGCTTACTCAAAAATAAGGGCTCTACCACCACAAATTGACTCTTCTTGATGGTAGCCCCTAAGTCTATTCTAAACAACACAAGAGGAAATAATGACAACTTTCCAAGCAACTGCTTTTCCACACTATAACAGCTCAGGAAGTGTACGGGCAAATATACTGTCAATATTTCAGCCTTTCACATTAACATCCATTATTATTTCCATTCTTCTGACAGTTGTTTTAAGACATCAGTATCATCGTGCATGCACATCATCAATAAAACATCTGGATTTTATTTTTTTTAATGTGTTTTCACTGAAAGTCCAACTTTGGCTTGATTTAAAAATTAAATAATATCTGGGAACAGATTATAAAAGAAGGAAAAAAAAATTGCCTGTGTTTAAGAAAGCTTGGGGGGGAGAGAAGGGGGGGCTGGTATTTGAACATTTAGAATACACATATTCCTCTGTTCTGCCTTTGTCCATTGTCTTTTTAGGTAATAGATATAAAGAGTATCAACAGAGTTTTCTTTAAATAGCAGTACAATATATGAAGCACATGATTGCCTTTAACAGGGCTCCTTAGTATGAATGGTCATCTAATACTAATTTTCAAAATTCAGTTAGAAGAAAAAATGATAATAAGCTCAAGGTAATCTTAGCAACAAGGTATGACATGCCCTGATATTGCTTTCCAGTAAATCATCTTTGGTATTCAGCACTCAGTTTAATGTTAAAACATATTAAGGTATGGAATCCTGTGTAAATAAAATAACTATTTTTTTAATTGAATTCAGCAGAAATGATATCTTACCCCAGATTTTCAAACTATGAGTTTGCATTTGGAAAGTGCAATTTTACATTCCATTGTATTTGCATTTTCACTGACATTAAAACAAAAATGAGATGAAATAAGTAACAGCCTTCATATTCATTGTTTGGTTTGGTTTGGTTTTTTTTACCTCCAAGATAATCTATTTTGAATTCCGGTGGGTCAATGCAGAATCATAGTCTGGCAGGAGTTCAATGGACTTGTCACAGCAGTGAAGCAATTTATTTATCCATATGTGTGCAGATGGGGGAGAGAACATGATGAACAAAACTGCTCTCACAGAAATGCTGACAAGAGTCAGCTTCCTGACCACTTACACTGATGTCATTTTGACGCTGCTTTCTCTCCCTATATGCACATATATGTATGTGCATGATGAAAACAGGCTATACATATATTCAAAAATCTTTCCTCCAAATAACAAAGTCTCTTTATATGTAATAATAATAATGTGAAACAACTTCACAGCCACTGATTTCATGAAGGGGAAACCACTTCTGCCACTTATAGCCATAACTGGATGGATCAAGCACTGCCATTGCTACTTTTTTTTCCCCATGGATCTTACTGAAAGTCCCTCCAGTGCTCAGCACCATGGGGCTACCCCACTTTCCACCAGGCTAAGGAGAAGGAGAAGGGAAAGGGGCTGGAAATGCCTCAGTTCTTGTTTGCGGCAGGCTGTTCTTGGAGGCACTGTGCGTGTAATGCTGTGAGGTCTCTGGGGACACCCCTGCGGTATCCCTGTCCTACAGGGCAGGGCTTGGTGGTTGTTGTGACGTGATCAGGAGCTGAAACCTCATCAAGAGGGGTGAAAAATAATCATCTCTGGTTGAAACTCTGAAAAGATTTAAGATGTAGCAGGGTAATGGTGCCGAGGTGGGGACCTGCTATGTTTCATTTCTTAGTTATGGAACAAGGATTAGGGGTATCATTTTGATAGAGGAACACAGGAAATTATACAGACTATGGATCCATCCAGTAAGCACTCCTCTCAGAACTTCACAAGGGTAATAATAAATCCTGTAAGGCCTTTCAGCAGTGGCCATGAAAAAAATATAATCATTGTCTCGGCAGTGCTTTATTTGCAGCCCAATTCAAAGTCATTTTTAAATTATACACCTATCTGCTACCAATGCAGTCTGAGTAGCCAAAATTAATAACAGGCATGCTCAGTAAATCCAAAGTTTAAAGCTTTAGCTAGAATGTTAATGTCATCAGTCATGAGAATTACATTATCTGCCTCCTTATCTTTTCCTATTTATTTGAGGTGGTTTATTTATTCTTATTATGGCACTAGCAAAACTTGACAGCTCTGTCAGAGGGAGGGACTGTCTCTGCATGCAGCCTGTGGTGTTGTTGGGTTGCCTGCAGCAGCGGGACCAGGGCACTTGGGTGCTGTGAAAGGCTGATCTGGACAAGGAGGCAGAGAGAAAGGATTTGCCACTTCATAGCAAGCCTAGTAGGAGATGAGAAAAGAGCAAAGCCTTCTGGAACACAGCTCCTTCCCCAAGCACATCCTACATTCCCTTAGAGTTTGGAAGGTGCTGGGTGGACACAGCCACATGGGGAAGAAAGCTCCAGGTTCAATGCTCTGCTCCCATCATGGCAGCTGATGATGGGCTCTTGGCAAGGACATAGCCAAAATTGTTTCACTGAAGAGTTAATGTCCATGGTGAGGTACTTGCAAAGAGAGATGGCTTCTTCCTACCTGTGCTTCATCAGCCATGAGTCTGAATTGTGCAGATCTTGAATACCTGCTTTTTTATGCCAAATTGTTCTTTAAGAAAAGGTTCTACTTTTAGGTTTGGTGTTCCTCACTCAGGATCCTGGAGCTGACTGAAAAGTGGCTATATGCAAATGATAAAAAACCCCACATGTCTACAGTCCTTATAGGTAGTTTACAGGAAGTGTATCTTAAAAGCAAAATGTCATAAAAGATTGAAAAATGACCACATTGTCTACCTACAAAATGGGCATTTAGCCCAGATAGTTTTCTATGCAAATGATATATGCAGGTAAGCCATTTAACTCTGGGAAAGTCGAGGATCTAGTTTAGCTTAATTAAGAGACTGAGCTATTTCACTCAATGGCAATGCAGGAACCAGTTGCATCTGGTGTTGGAAAGGACCACTCCTTTGGAAAGGGCCACCACCGACAGCTGACCTCCTAAAGAGATATCTAAGCTAAGACCTTTTGGGTGCTTTCATTCAAGACATTCAACCCTGGTCTGAAGTGAGAGTATCTATAATTTTGTTTCTTTTCAATCCCATTACAAACAGTGCTGGACCCTGCAGATGCTTTATTCTATTATTGCAGACATGATGAAACTACTGTCTATCATAAGGACAGAAAGGGCCTTCAAACTCAGTGTTGCTCTATTCTTACGCTTTTGCTCTTTGCCCTTTCCTTCTGATTACAGGAGGTTTTTAAATAGTTGTTTGGGATCTAATTTTAGCTACTGTGTCAGCTGGCCCCTGCTAAGGCTTCAATCCTTTTGCTGACTATGAAAGTGTAGACTGAAGTCTCAAAAAGGAACAGGGCACTTGCCATCTAGAGAGCAGAGTGTGGAGGTGGGAATGAATAAGAAAGTGTTTCTTTTGGGAAAGTGAACAATGGCAAAGCATGAGAACATGGGCTGATGTACATTTTCTGTGGTCCCTTGCCCTCTGGCAGTTTGTTCTTTCTCCTCTCCTTTTCCTGCTGCCTCCTACATAGTGTCAACCCAAGTGCTTCCATGGCTGCTGGGTGAGTCAGATCCAGCTGAACTGACCCAGCTAAAAAATAACAATTTTTTTTTCTTTTTTGAACATATTAGGCCTGTCAAATCATTTCCAGACTGCATGGCCTGGGTTTCAGAGCTGGGAACTGGCACAGGATTTGTCACACAGGCAACTCAACAGCTCCATCAAAACAGGTTCCTGCTGTGCCAAGCATGTAATGGGACTTTCTTCATTATCAGAACAGCCTAAAAGTGTTCTGCATTTCCAAACAGGAGTGCTGAGGAAAACAAGGTTCAGAGCCTAGTGAAGCACCAAAACTGCAGAGGCTGCATCTGCAAAGGCAAAGTCCTCATCAGAGCTAAAACTCCCCATTCTCAGTGCCAGTGACTTTGCTGGCATGAATACACTTTTTTTTCAACAAAAGTAACAGTTTGATTGGAAAATTCTCTGTCTTTTCCTTCTCTTGAAAGATACCATACCATGCCATGGTGAACTGTCTTGAAAGATACTGGGCATACCATGGTGAACACCTCTCCACACCAGTACACAAAATCTCAGGGCAGGCAGGACAAGCTTGGTGCTGCAGTGGCCCTCATATCGCAATGTGAGCACCCTTTGGTGCAAGTGCTCATCACCTGTGGGGCAAACTCCTCACTGCCTGCTCCATGTTGCCCCTCTATATACTTCTGCATCTGTTTCTATGTTGTTACTACTGGGAATCAAAGTGGTAGGTTGCTGGGAATTGAAGCAGTTAGTTTCTCATTACTGCAGAGAGGCACGGAGATGCTTTGCAGGAGGAGCTGCTGACCAATTAGTGGGCAATTACGGATTCAAACTACATGTCAGGTGCATCCACAGCACTCAGGCAGGACAACCACCACAACCTCTTCAGCAGCATGAGCACTCGGTGCCCTTCTGCTCCTCAAATCTTATTTGAATCCTTACCAATGACAACATGAGCACTTGGGAAATGTTCACCCTTAGAAAAAAACAATACAGTCAGGCCTGTATTGTTAAAAAAAGAAACTGTCTAGTTCTGTATCAAAAAAATCAATCTTCTCTGGAGGCTGGGTTGGTAAATAAATCAGGAGGAGACGCTGCTGTAAATTGGAGGAACTCTACCACATTCGCAAGCAGAGAGACAGATTGGTTATACATCAGTCAGTCACACTGCTGATCTGTGGATGTGTTTAGTCCACAAAAGTAATTGCAACCATATCCTTTCACCAGAGGACAAAGTACCGCACATTTTCCCTGTGGTGCAAGGACTCACATTGGAAACTGATAGTCATCATCATCCCTGGCAGTCCAGACTGTACCTCTCCTCACTCTAACATACGTGTGTACATCATGTACCCTTAAGCCATCCTAACCTAAACCAGGGACCAAACAAGCTAGACATTACATGTGTAAACTCTCTGGTCAAAGAGGAGTAGACTATGACCTTTGCAAGTCATCAAGTTAATGGCCTGTTTTTACATATATTGCTGTTACACCTGGCAATCCATGATAATAGAGGCTTGAGGTATTAGCAACAGCACAAAAAAAACAAACAACAAAACCAAAC
This sequence comes from Brachypteracias leptosomus, assembly GCA_013401335.1. Taxonomy (NCBI): domain Eukaryota; kingdom Metazoa; phylum Chordata; class Aves; order Coraciiformes; family Brachypteraciidae; genus Brachypteracias; species Brachypteracias leptosomus. Next base: position 91,184 of record VYZX01002774.1, on the reverse strand, counting down.
AGCCTTTATCAAACCATTTTTATGAGGGGAAAAAGCCAACACTGCATATGTCAAAGGCTGCATTATTAGGATGGTGTTTAGTCTGCAGCTAAAAGGCCACACAAGCCTTACTTCCAACTGCTAACTCAGATCTCCTCAAGAGACTTGACTGGGATTTAAAGGGTCTGCAGAGAAGAGAGTAGTCCCTTTAAAGCTATCTTTTCAGGACATTATTCTTTCCATTTGTATAGAGACAATTGCTCCAGCTAACCTGCCTGTCCTGTACCCTAGGCAACCTGACAAATTAAAACTAACTGCCTAATCCATCAAGCAAATGGTTTGCCCTGGCTCCATCAAAAGTAAATAAATAGCTATCCAACCTCACTGAAAAAAAAAATGTTTCAGCATCAGAGAAAGCTTCTTCCCTGCCTCATCTTTCCCTCTCCACATGCCCAAAGGGAGGACCTTACAGCATGGCCTTGAGGTCTGCAGAAGATCAAGATCTAAGGACTATCCATTAGCACAGATATTTTCTCTCTAATACATCCATGAGCTCAGGGATCCAGAGGAGATTTGAGACTAACACAAAAAACCACATTTCAACCTTCCTGGTGAGGTTCCAAGATGAAAATCAAACCTTGAGGCTGATGGCTTGTCAGCCAGGGACAGGTCTAGCAGAACACTCAGCATCACCTTTTCCTTCCCTGCTGACTTCAGCAGCCTGCAAACACAATCTTTTCTAGTGCTCCTCACCGTATCTAACTTTGCTTTCAAAGTCTGGGTGTATTTACTGCCTTTGATTTCCTGGCTGAGGATTTGTGCTTGGAGCCTGCTAATGAAGCTCAAAGAGCAGAGCTGAAGCACATTCTGGCACAGGTGGAAGAAAACTGCCTGGCACCAGTTGCCATTCTTGTATACATGGTAGAAGATAACGCCATGAAACACTCCACAGCAAGGAGAGACACAGGGCTGGGTCAGTGCATCCCTGGACAGGCAACTGTGCCTGATACCTTCCTTGTCCTGTACTGCCACAAGCCATAAGTGAATCTAAATTCCACCATATGCCAACTTCAGGCACCCTAAGCCACATTAATTCAGCATGGATTTGCAGCATCTAATATCTAAAGGCACTTAAAATCTTTAGCAACCACCATTAGCACCTCCATTCTGGAGCATAAATGTTTATATGCAACTAAATAGGAGCTCTGGGGTGGAACCCCGGTCCTGGTCTGAAGAGATGGACAAGGCAGGGCTGCCTCAGTCATCTACCCTTCACCTTAGACTCCAGCTACATCTAACTTCTTGCAGCAGTAGCGCTGGGTTTGGCTGCAGGTACGACGATGGATATCACTGGCTGGCCAGGATTTAATTGAACAGAGATGGAACCAAGGCAGCTGAGCCCGATGCAAAGTGCTTCCCAGTTGGTTCATAAAACTTCCTTGTTTGTTTTTTGAAGTGAAGCTTTCATTATCTAGAAGAGACATTCAGAGACACTAATAGCTACATACCAGTAATAAAAATAAACATTAGGGCTGGACAGGCTAGGTATATCAGTGCGCTTGTTCAATAGTTGCTTCATCCTTGCTGGAGTACCAGATGGGAATGACCACTCAAGAGCCTCTTCTCTGGAAGTACCATTATTTGCAGAGAAGCTGCCAGTTCTTGGGGAAGCAAAACACAACACAGAAAAGCAAAAGACATTCTCCATCGTATATTCCAGATGGACCATGCCCAGGAAACCCATCTACCACACCACTGTGTGGTTGTTTGTCCATCACCCCATACTTTGTAACCTGTTCCAGGAGATTTGTTCCAGGAGAGCAGCAGAGGCCAGGAGAGTCCCTTGATGCATACCTGGCCCCTGGAGAGAAACCCTGCCAGATGCAGGAGGTTTTTCAGCCAAGGGAACACATGGCAGCATGGTCCTTCCCAATCTCATGATGAGCTGGAGGATAGACATCTGGATAAAGACTGTGTCACTGTCCTGAGCCTCCTTGTCCTAGGAAGGACAAGACTTATTTTTCAGGCTGTGATGAACTAATTGAGAGACTTCATCACCTCCTAGGACTGGACACAAGCATTGTTTTTTATGTATGAACATGTCTTGATGTCACGGAGGAGAAGGCAGCAGGAATTCCTCCTGCAGATCGCAGCCAGACACATGAATGTCATTTCTTGTGAGGAAAAATTGGAAAAGATGCCAAAAAAAACACAGAAATTGTTTAATGACCTGAGAATCCATTTTTCTGTGAGAGACCTAGCATGTAACATTTGTTTTTTTATCAAAGACTGAAAGATGACTTTCCTGTAGCGTGTGATTTCCATGGGAGGAAATGCCAGCTACTAAAAGGCTCTTTAACTAGCAGAAAAATGCACAACAAGAGCCAGTGTCTGGAAGCTGAAGCCAGACAAATTAAAATGGGAAATAAGGCATATATTTTTAAAAGTGGAGGTAATTAACCACTGGAACAAATCCTCAAGGGAGGCTGTGAATTCTTATCTTTGGAGAGTTTCAAATCATGACTGGATGCCTTCCTAGAAGATGTACTTTAGCCAAAGAAGCTATTAGGTTCAATACATGGGTAATGGTGTGAAATGTAATGGCCTGTGATGTACAGGAAGTAAGAATGGATGATCTAATGTTTCTTTCTGGCCTTAAACCTAAGAAGCTATTCATCTAGATGGGAGCCCTGTGCCTATAGCTGAGAATTTGATCCAAGACTCTCGCTACAACATTTATAAACCTATGAAAAATGAGTGTATAAATACACCGAAGAGAATAGAATCTTGTGATGAATGGGGAGCTAAGCACGAAGAAACACACCCATGAAATAATTTATTTCTATTTTTTTTTATGAATTATGCTGGAATGCAATGAGCACCAATAGAAACCAGGACTGTGAGGCAGTAATTTACACCGGAGAAATTCAAGTGAAATAGGAAGATACAAGACTATGTTTGGAGACTGTCAGGTTTCTGTGATAAAATTGCATTAGTAATTAATAATCTCCCAGAAAAGAGTGAGAGAGAGATCATTTGCTACCATGTGTCTATTAGCAGATAAATCCAAAGTGAAAGATATCCCCTCTGGGACTACTTGATGGATTATATTAAATTTAATGGTAATGGAAGGAATACTGTAATTGGAAGATGCTGGAGGGAAAAGATATGGTGGGAGCAAGAGAAGGAGGTGCACTGCTGATACAGAAGACCCCATGGTATAGGAATGGGCTCAGTTCCTGCCAAACTGCACCAAAAGTCATGCTTGACCAACCTGATAGCCTTTTTTGAGGATATAACCAGGTGGATAGATGATGGCAGAGCAGTGGATGTGGTCTACCTTGACTTCAGTAAAGCTTTTGATA
>VYZX01002774.1:0-87433 GCA_013401335.1 Brachypteracias leptosomus | reverse complement strand
GGGGGATTGGACTAGATGATCTTTCGAGGTCCCTTCCAATCCCTAACATTCCATGATTCCGTGATTCCATGAAAAGAGCAGAAGATGCTCCATTCCACATAGGTAAGAACCAGAAAATGTACAGGATGATCTTAGCTAATATGGAAGCCAATCCATATTATGCCCAAGGGAGGTACCTTTGGCAACTTCAGTGTGGAAAATAAATATTAGAAATTCCAGATTTTTTCAAATCTGTGAGTACATTTCAGAGGAATAAAATGACAAGTTCAATTAGGTTCCTCGAAGCAGAGGAGAGAAACTGATTAATCAGGCATGGAAGTTCCTAAGTAACCAAAACAACTGTGTGGGCTTTCTCCTCTTGACTCATGTTACAGGAGGAGGGTGTATCTATTTGAAAATGGAATATATTTCCACATGCTCTATAAAGGAGTGTCCAAACATATCTACACAGAAAATAGTCCCTGTTATCTAGGTCTCTCCAGAGCCTCTTGTATGTTGCATGAAGCTCTGAAATATGTACAGGAATTTTAGGGTGTTTTTGAAGATAAATTGGCTTTTTAAAGAATATATGGACTTAGTGCTAACATCCCAAAGGAGCAATATAAACTTCACAAGTAAACTTGTATTGAGCAAAAAGATAACTACACCAAATGGCAACCTAGATTAAAACAAAAAGCAACACATTTATAGTTTCTGAAGTCCAAAGCCTTCTTGGAAAAATAGCTGTGTCTCTCAGAAACTCACAATGTGGAGAACGTATGTCTGCAAAATGCCAGCAGAATAGCAAGAATTACTATCCTCGGCCAGTGAAAAATCAAATTATTATTGTGTCTGAGCTAGCTGTTTCCCAGAGCACTGGATACCGTCTCTACCAGCCTCAGAAAGCTGCCTTCTGCAGATGGGTTTTTTCAGAGGTGTCGTACACCTCACCACTCAGAGGAAGAAACAAACGAAAGCCAACACATGTGACATAGAACTGAACTGTGCAAATAATATCATGCAAGAGGATGCATCCTGATCATAAAGCTACAGGATGTCTGCAGAGAAACTCAGTTTTTCAGTAGTGCTCTGTTTGCTCACTTTGGCTGAAGGCTGAGGGAGGGAGGAAGGAGACCCCACTAGTCTCAGAACCCTCATGTTTTGAAAGGGATTTTGAGGTTGCTTTTTATGTCATTTTTGGTGACAGCTGATTGAATTTGATCACGACAGTAAGTAGGCAGGTGACCAAGTTAGGGCTGTACTCTTTGGTCCTGAGCATGGCAGAGCAGAAAGCTGCTGCCACAGCTGCCACGCTCATCTTGGTTTGGGTGTTTCTCAAGTGCCTAGCACCCAGCCCTCCTCCTCGCCATGCTCCCCAGTGCTCCTGCACCTGGGTGCCCCTGCCCATCGCTGGCGTGGGTGGGTGCGTAGCCTCCCAGTGTCACAACACATTCGTGGGTGTTAGCATCACAAGGAGCTCCAGCAGCATTGCTAACCTGTGTAGCATTGCCTCTCCTTGACAGCACCAGCCACTCCAGCCTGGGGATTGCTGGTTTATTTTTGTGGAATATTTTGTTCATGTGGACGTGTAGCTGCTTCCCACAGGAGAATGTCTTGGAGTAGGAAATGTTCCAAATAACATATGAGCTGCTATGCACATCCACCACAGAGAAGAGAGAGCAAATAGATGAAGCACAAAGCTCAGCACCAATCCCTAGCAGCACTTAACCCTGACTCTGCCAGTGACTTGCTGCAAGAAAAGGGATGAGCTATTTAGCAAATGCCTCTCCCCGCTGCCTTCGGCAGTTATTATAAGGATGAATTATTTAATGTGTGTACACAGCTTTGATGTTGTATGCACCATTTCATATGTACATAAGTGCTAAAGATTACTGAGTGGCTCTGTCATTGCTAGAACACTAAACATGTATTTCTGGGCTTAATTAGGTGTACAAAAATGGCTGTATGCAGCCACGCTGGAAAATGAAAGTCCTGATGTATAAATTATTGTGAGGCTGTGACAAAATGGATCTCAGCAAGAGAAAGCCCATCTGGATTTTATCTTAGCCAAAGCCTGCTAAAGTGCCTCTAATGGCCTCTAAGCTCTTAAGGCATCCAGAGAGAATTCCCACCTCAGTCCTTTCATGGTCTGCCTAGTGTGAGTTCGAGCAGAACAGGACTATTATTTCATTTTAAAAAAAAAATCAAACAAAAACCTGGACAGAAGTCATGAAAGCTTTGCTGCAAGCTCAGAACTTGGACACAAGCTTATCAGAAGTTTTTCAGAGGTTTTTGTGTACTCTGGAAGGGAAGGTGGTGGGCTGTGAGTCACCTGGCTCATGTGTGCATCAAGCCACCTCAAAGCACATTTCATACCTTGCCTGTCCTCTCCACTGCTCTGCTGTAGGTGTGATATTTCACATTCAAATATGTTCTAGCCACTAGCCTTTAGTTGCCCTGGAGAAATGCTCTATCTGCAGAACCAACATATTGACACTGGTAAAGTCTTATATGCAAGCCACAGAATCACAGAATAGTTTGGGTTGAAAGGGACCTTAAGGGTCATCTAGTCCAATCCCCCCCTGCCATGGGCAGAGATACAAGTCAGCAAGGAGCAGTAAGCTGTGATTTGCATTTGTGAAATTTACTCCTGTTTAGGGACCAGCTCCAGTGCAAATAGCAGCTCTGTCTGTATGCACTTGGGGGCAACACTGGCAAAGCCCCACCAGCGGCTGTCACCAGTGGATATAATAGGGCAAAATCCCAAAACCAAACAAGACCTTAATTTCTCATTGAGTTTTGAGTTTCCTGAAATCTAAACTTGAGAGAGATTTCATCCCTTGCTCAAGGGGTAAAATCCTCTGATGAGAAAAGGTAAATAAAGATTCGCAGCACACAGGCTTTCGGAAAATAAACGCTTGAGTATCTCACCAATGACATCAGTGTGATGTAACTGAAACAGCATCTCATCCTCATCTGTGTTTCAGGACCTCAGGAAAAGTAGGTTCAGCTTCTTCTGATGATCCTCTGTCATCACAGGAACGTTTTCAGAATACATTCTTCATATGTTAATAGTTTTACACATTATTAAACTGGATCTAATTATGCTTGGTTTGCTAGGAGCAGCAAATCATATTCACAATGGTGTTTTCATTTAAAAAATTATTCTATATAAAGATTTCATTAAGATGTTAATTGCTGCTGGAATTATATGCACATAAATAATAAACAAGTATATCTACCCATTATTAGAAAATAATTTCCACATATACCAAGCCATTTACTTTAATTTGTTTTAGATTTTAAAGTGGAAAGTAGTGTGCCTGGCTAGAATTAGCAAAAGATCCTCTCCTATGAAAACATGGCTTTATTTCTTTCTCCACAGAGAGCTGCTTGCCAGGTCACTCTAAAAGAATAGGTGATGTCCTTTTAGCATTGATAGAAAGAATGGCTCATATAAAAAAAAAATAATGGGAAACATTGTGCAGGTTTAAATCATGGAAGGAGCCAGCACAAAAAGCTGTGGACTATGAGACAAATGTGTGAGGACTGCAGACACTTTTCTGCCTGTGGACCCTGTATTTTAATGAAGGAAGAGCAAACTCTGAACCTTCAGAGAAGCCTGGGTGGAGCGACTATGTTCATTGCCAGAATCCCTCTGAACTTGCTGGTCTTTCTTTGTGAAGAATCCACTCTGAGATGGGAAGTGAGTTCTCTGGCATATGGGTGATCACCAGCCCCCAGATAGTAAGGGCAGCAAGGACACAACTGTGGCCAAAATCCTGACAGAGGTCCCTCCTCAGCTGAGGTGGTATCAACTGGAAATTACACCAGTGAACTCAGTCACATCACAGGAAAGCGCTTGTGCTTGTGCTTATTGGTCTTAAGGTGTAATGACAAGAATGAGTTTATTTTAGGCCTCTAGAAAGGATTTTTTGCTCTTGCAGAGCATACTGGACACTGAGATCAAACACGCCCTATGTGAGGTCCACTGATGTGCCCTGTTGGGCAGCAATCATCTGAATGATGAACGAAAAGGAAAATACAAAAGGTCTGACAGTATCACCAAATTCTCCTTTATGTGCCTTCCCTCTAGTACCACAGGCTGACTCCGTGTGCAGGAATGGAGAGATTTTGCTTGGGAGGAAAGTAGAAGGGAACAAGAAGAATGTAAATGCAGTGTGAACCAGAAAACACACTCAGAATTATAAAAAGTCTGTACTGCAAAAGAAGCCACAATAGAAGCCTGAAAGCCAGTGCAATAGGAACTAGGAAATAGAAAAAGGAAATTAAATTTTTAAGACTCTGTATGTTTAGATGGTGTTATCTTCAAGCCAACAAACATCAAGGGTCCAGGAAATTCCAAATTAAATCCAACACTCTCCTTATTTCCTGATTTTCTCTTGTTAAGCATAAAAAGTGCAGCCAGGATCAAGTTAACATTATATTTCCTGCCCTGTGACTCTATTGGCTTCATTTTTGTCGCTATGTATATGTGGACCGATCTACTTTGAAACTAAAAAAAACAACATTAATTTCCTTGACATGCAGAGAGAAGTAAGCCAAGAATTTCAGAGCTATAGTTTCACAAGAAATCTAAGCCCAACTGCTGGTTCCACAACGTTTTTTGTAAATCCAAGGTGAATGTCATGATGGAGTTCATGTCTGATGGCAGATTCTGTTGTTATTAAGATGACGTTTATTGATTACTGTGAGCTATCTGACAAGTGTTGATCTTACCAGAATTTAAATCACGTAGCTCTTTGGTACTGCTCTGACACAGCTGCCGTCTTCTGCAGTGCATTAATTCCTGCGACGTGACTATGAAAGGCAGGAGGAGAACTTCATGAACTCACTTTGCACCCTTTTTGCACCAGGGATGTTGTTTACCTGAAGCTCTCGACATGCCTTTTTACAGGGAGAGATCATCAGAGGCACAAGATGATAATCTGAGAAATAGGACCTTTCCAACCCTGTGGGCAGTTCCTGTGCAGGGAAGTTCATCTGGGGAAACACACCTAGTGGGGCAGTAGAACATGTAGGATGGTTAAATGAGGCACAGCCAGCTCCCCTCCAGCCAGAAGGCATTAGTCCCTCCTGGTTGCCCATGTCCAAAGTCCTAGGAGCACATCTGCCCATCAGAAGTGGAAAGCCAAAGCAGAAGGCATACCTAGCACAAACATACAAAATGGAGTTCATGACACACAGGTGATACCTGTCTCCAGCCCTTGTTAGCAGGGTGTGCAGGTCAACATGGTATCTCGCTGCAGTCCCAAGAAAGGTCCTGTTTCTCTGCCAGAGAGAGGCAGACACTGCCAGTGATGTCCCTGAACCAACAGCAGGAACTCCTGGGGTAAGGAGGTGACACCCATGACCCCAAACAGTGGTGCCAGGAAATCCATGCCTTCCCTAGGCTCATCCTCAGCATGGGGTAAAGAGCCCAAGGAGGGATGACACCTGGTCTGTCTCGGCCTGCAAAGCTCAGATGTAAGAGTAGCATGTGGGGGTCAACTGGATGTGAATTAGTGCCAATGCAGCTTATTCCCCAGGGAAAAGGGATTCTAAAGCCACCTGTGTGGATCACAGCCCCTCAGCTGGCCAGACGCTGGCTGGCATGGTCTTGTCACAGGCACCAAAATGTGGCCGGCTATAGGCTGGCACTGGTTCTACACTACTCTTGTCTCTGAAGAGTGGATCCTCCCAGCCACCAAGGCTTAGCACAACCTACCAGTAGCTTCCTCATTATCAAGAAATAGCTTGGACTCAAATCATTAACAACATGGTTTTGCCCTCTTGAGCTCTGGGAACTCAGCAGCCTCAAGCTCAAGGGCTTTCTTTCTTCAGATGCTTCCCCCTGCATTAATGCTGACTCTGATAGAAGCCTCTTCTGCTTTTTGAGTGAAGTCCATCGCTTGCTTGAGGGCAAACAGGAGGCGGGAGGTGTTGCAGACCACACAGGAGTAGCAGATGTTGCCTGGCTCCCACTGGCTGTATCCTGCACCCTCCATCAGCTCCCACACTCTGCCAGCAGCCAGCAGTACAAAGGTCCCAGGAGCCCAGGTTTTCAAAGTGAAGAGCTAGACTTTGATTATTACTTTGAGATTATTGTTATGGAGCAGTTTTAGTCATCACGACCTGACTTTTCACTGATACCTATGAGAGCTGACCCAAACTTCTGAGCTGATTCTGTGCTTTCAAAAACTGTTGTTTGACAATCCTGGAATCCTCAGAACTGAGACTGAATAGGCAGGACAATGTACTTTTCCCTACACAAATTTTAATTTTTTAAACTCCTTCCTTTTACCCAGAGTCAATAGTTTTTGAAAGGAACAAGGGAGGGAGGGAAGGAGAGAGGGACAGAGAAGTGCCAGAAGGGAGGAAAGATAGGAAGGGGAAAATAAAGGAAAAGAAAAGAGGAAGGAGAAAGGGAAAGGGGTAGAGAAATAAAGAGACAAAGAGAGAAAGAAGAAAGAACGAGAAAAGAGGAGGGAGGGAGGGAGGAAGAAAGGAAGGAAGAAAGGAAGGAAGGAAGGCTCTTCTGATCCTTGCATTTTGCTTCCTATTGAAAGTATTTTTGTTCACATTGGACAAGTCTAGCAATACAAGTTACATTTAAAGCAATATTGTGAATAAGTCTGCCAGAGACAGATAGATATAGTTATTTCTCTGCTAAAATCTGATGTGTCACTGCTTGATGAACTAATCTTTCGAAACACAAGTTGAAATTTTAAGACATCATTGAAGAGTGTGGTAAGTCCTTTCCAGGATTTGCAAGTAAGTTTTATCACAAGGGTTAAAAGTTAGGAATAAAACCACCCAAAGCTGGTGATGTTAAGTGATGCCTGGATACATCCCTGCCATCACATGCTTTATGGAAACCCTGAACAAGAAAACTTATGAAAATGAAACACTAAATTTGCCATTTTAACTTTTGAAACTGTAGAGGTCTCTGGGCTTTCTTTTGCCACTCTGTCCCCTCTCCAGTTAAAAATGCTTAAACAAGAGGAGAAGGAAAACCAAAGTCAGTCATGGACCATTATTCATTTTATTTGTATTGAAGGAAGAAAGATAGAGAGGGAATTCAAACTTTATAGGAAAAATCAGATTTTTCATTATTTAAAATGTTGAAACACAAATTTCACACTCTTTAGAATGAAATATAATATGAAGAATCTATGCAGTTTGGACCAGCTCCAGGCAGAGGGGGCATGCATTCCTTAGATGCATGCATTGTGCAATATTTGTATGAGTCAGGAGGCAAGAGAATAAGAGAGAATAAGAGAGGTCTCCAGCAAAGAGAAGAGGCAATGACAAAGCCCCAAAAAGCACTTCTGAGTGCTATTTAATGGACTGTCCTCTTAAACCAACCTCTTGTTCTGCTCAGCAACCAAAGACCCCATCCCAGATTCATTTTATCAGCTGAAAGAAAAGCAGACCTATGTCTCCCAGGAAAGCACCCAAGCTAGGGTTAACATGGACATTTCTCCTCATATCCCACACTCCACCCTCTCTAGTCAAGTTGTACCAACATGAAGGGATGAAGGGAATCAGGGAACTGTCCTCATGCAGCCTCACTGCTAAGAGGCTAAGAGTGGTGAAACAGCAGTCTGTGCTTCTCTTATTTTATCATACAACAATTTAATGTAAAATGCAGACACAGGCACCCCCTTCAAACTGAACAGGACTCGGGTTTGTGTTCCTACTAGCACCTTTGTACATCCAGGCCAAGGAATCTTGAATCATTCTCTTAATAGTGGCTGTGCTCCAACAGCCGCTCCTGATGAAGACGAAATGGGTGAGGACATGAAGATGGATGAAGCAGTAAATGAATTTAGGAGAAACATATGGAACAATCAGGAACAACTCTCATCCCCTTGTGATTTACCAGATCCAAATGAGAAGTTAGTTCAGGAACAAGGAATGTCATTTGTATCCACTGAAAGAGGAATTGAGTTTTATAAAGATGAGACTCTGCAAAGGTTTCAGGCTATAGATATAGCAAGCAGCTGAACACAGACATCAGTGTCATAGGGCATATATGGTTCTTGGTTGAACAGATAATGCTGAAAAATTAGAGCTGTCAAAAAGAATCAGAACAAATACCTAAACTTGAGAGAAAAAGCTTTTGAGAAGACCTTCAAGAAGCTTAGTCACAAAAGACTGAAAAATGATTGACTGGTGTGTGCTGGTGAAGAAAAACTTTTCCATGAAGAAAATATATGAAGCAGTAAAACACCACTAATTTTAGCAGAACCAAACATCAGTGGCTGAAAGATGAAGCCAAATGTGTTCATATTTTGAATGAGGAGTAATTCTTATTTGGCACAGAAAGCAATAAGCCTCTGGAACAAATTGCCAAGCAATGTGCTGGGCTTCCAGTCTTTCAGTGTCCCTAAAGTAAGGCTGGGTCCTTTTGTGGCAGATACTGTTTAAACACAGACTTCAGTTGAGTTATCAACCTCAGCACAAAAGTAATAGACAGGGAAGAGCCTCTTACAGCCGCAAGATCAAACCAGATGATCTGGTGAGTCCTTCATGATGTGTGCTATGTGAACATTCAAACTTAAGGTCTTTAAAGCTTTCTTAGAAAATCATAAATGTCTTCCCCTGAGATTAACAAGTGCAGCACAGGGCAGCCTGGATAAAATCAGTGCTTCAACATTAAAAATAAGCGATTCAATTATACATGACTTGCCTCTACACTATTCAAAGGGAACTGGCATTTTGATTTCCACTCGCTTAGAACTTGCTGTGAATACCACTTGGACCAGGAAGACTGATGACATTTTGAAAGAACTACATCATTCACCTGATGAACTTTTTATGACACATGGAATTTACCTTTATCCATTTATCTACAAAGATAAAAGACTACAGGTTTTAAAAGTGAAAAACAAATAGAAAACCTGACTGCCTTCTCAGGACCATCTACAAGAAGTGAATGCACATATTAATCTACAAATTTATAAGGTTTGTCTCTCAGCATTCTGCCCCATTAAATTCCTCAGTGGCCTTCTCTTTCTCCCTTTTCAGTTGTTTGGATGAAATCTAGGCCCACATCAGTCAATGACCAAACTTAACAGGGGAGAAGGAAGGAAGTCTCTCAGCCTGTTTTGCTGCTGTGTCTTCCTGCTAATCTGCTTGGTTTCCCCACATTTGCTTAACCAGCCCTGACAATAATGAGAAGCTTTGGCAGGTTCTCCGATCTCCAGCTCTTCTTCCCCTTCTGTATGAGTGTGTTGCAGGAGCAAGCCTGCACCCTACTCTGTGTCCAAGTGCACACCAGACAGTGGCTGGACCAGTGCTGTACAGCTCATATACAAACTGACATTTCTTATCACTCACACTGGCAATTCCTTTGAAGTTTTCTGTGATTTTTTAACCTCCATACTATTAATTCAGATGTTCTACCAGGTGACACCATACTCATACCAACATATGCCATTGACAGGGTTGGGACTTTAAGCTCCAGAACAGGACTATGGACACTTAAGCTAATGCAGTAACATGTTCAGCTTTCTAATTAACTGGAAACACAGGAGGCAAGAGACATAGTTTGCTAATGGGTCTTATAGATGTTTGCTAGCAGCAGAGGTACAGAGAAGCTCAGAAAAAACACCCCTAATCCAGGTTCACAATGAAAGAGTATTCAAGTGGACAGAGGTACCTCCAAAAAAATCCTCTGTTGTGACCTCTTCTGTCTTGTCCCTTCAAAGTCTGCCTGCTGTAGTCCCACATCTCCCTTGTTCATTCTTCCAGTTTCCTCTTGCCAGTGACTTCCAATCTGCCCTAATCTTCTTGCTCTTTCCTACTTCTCCATCATCTCAAAGTCACAGTGTCATTCCTTTCCTATTCAGTCTTAGTCTTATTACACTAAGGAAGAACTGCTGATGGGAAAGTAGGCTGGAAAGGGGGAAACTGGGATGGAAGCAGAAACTACAAATGCAAGAGAAATGGTCAGGATGGGACTAGCAGCCTATTTTTCCATTGAGTGGGTCCCCAGAAAAAAAAAAACACCAAACAACATTTGAATACACTTTCTGCATACTCAATTAAAAAAAAATAGCCTGTGTTGCATGCTCACCATGGAAAATTTCTGCCTTAAAGACAAAAAATTGGCAGTTATATATAGCAGAAAATTGGATCATTGCAAATATCAAATGATCTTAATTAACAATTTGCCATTATTCTAGGTGTAATACAACATAATGTTATCCCCAAATAGTAACTGCTTCATCTGCACAACTTCATACTATTATTTAATTCTTATATAGTGATAACATGTGATACTCTCAGTAAGGATCAGGACATCATGTTAGAAGACTTTGTAGGCACATATACTACAAAGCCATCTCTTTGGGAAAAGGCATACAGTTCAAAATGAAGATTTAATCAGCTCAAGTCTTCCCATTTTGCCCAGTAGCTTTCTGATTATAAGAACATGAGGATAGAGTATAAAACACATGTAGGTTAAGTAATTTTAAATAACCAATTATCCATATCCAGCCATGCTGGATTTGGGGTTTAATTGCTTCAGACATGCAAGCTTTTTCTCCAGTTATCTTTTCACAGCCCATGAACACAATTTCCTATTAAAGTTCACCATAATGAATTTTTCAGTCTGAGCACTCTGACCCAGTTTTAAGTCAAAAGTTTTTCTCTACAGCTAAGTAAAAAAATGAGTAAATCATAAGTGAACAATATTGGCCTAATATAATGAGATTCTTGTAATGAAGTAGAAGCTGAATGTTCAGCTCCTGAAGAATTCGCCTCTATGCTTTACAGATAAACAACTGGAAACCACAGAGGTCTATTTCCAAAACCTATATAAAATGCTGTACATTTGACTTAACATTTAACTGTAACTTTCTGATTCATAAAATCATAAATCAAATTATTTTCTTATTTTCTCCCTGTAATAGCTGCACAATGCTGAAATCTTGCCACCAATCACAGAGCACTGAATTGATTTTTGGCTAGCACTTCTTTATTTTATTTTATAGGGCATCAGGTTAAAAAATGACCCATATTTCTGTGGCAATCTCTCTCCTATATGCATAGCAGCAAAGAAAGAAAAAACATGAGTACTTATTATTTTCCTAAGTATGTCTGACTAAATGAAGTTATAAAAAAATAATGAAAATCTCTGCAATTCACCATAAAAAATTAATTTCCAAAAAGAGTCAGTAAAGCTGTCAAAGAGAAAAAAATCATTTCTATGGTATATGTTATTAGACCATACATAAATGAAATGGCACATACATCAAGACTTAAATAACTACATAAATGCATCCTAAACTTCCTGAGACAGATGGTGTATCATATACAGATAAGATATTAGTTCCAGAAAGATTTTTCTTTAAGAATGAGAAGAAAGGGAAGATGAAAGAATAGTGGGTAAATGTTTAAAATACTATTAAATTAAAACAAACCCCACAAGATTATGCTGCAGTATTAGACAATGTAAAGTAAATGAAAGCAAAGGATGATACAATTATTTTGGTCCTGATTTGGGAAATCACTTAAACACGTGTATGAGGACATCTTAGTTCAGGAAAGAATGCAAGTACAAGCTTAAAGTTAAGCATGATGAGTTTTTTGCCTTCACTCTGGCCCCTGTATCCTGGATCCAGCAGCTGGAGTAGTGGGAGGAGATACCAGAAGTCTTCTGTAGTGCACAGGTAGCTGAAAAGGTCTCCTGGCAGATGAACTGAGCTTGATAGCCCTCCAAAGTGTGGTGTAGGAAGTTGTCTGAATGAGAGCAAATCTACAAGTTCACAGAATGCTGGGATTTCTGTACAGATCACACTTTATAAAGCAGAATAGGGAGGAAATTGGCCAAAAGCTCTTGTAGGCTTCTGAGACTACAAAGATGTTTTTATGTGACCTTTGTCCCTTCTTCTGTGCTTCTCCTCTTAGCAGTGCAGCATAATCTCACTTCAAGAGTTTGAGTACCATGGCTTAAACAGGAGTTGGGCACAAGCCTAAGGTCTGAGAATAAGAATACTATCATACCTTGGGTTGTTTGGTAAAGTTAAGGTTGTCACTGCAGTCAACAAGCAGAATGAGATAGAAATATTGCACTTAAATCTGTGGAAAAGGAGAAACTCTTGTTGGTTCTCTCAATTAAGCCACTACCAGAAAGTAACAATGAAAATATTCTTTACATTTTTCAGGCACTGCAGATAAAAGGAGTTACATCAAGTACAGTTATATATCCTTAATGGTGAGTATGTCTTGCCAGAAGTGTTCAAGCAGCATGTTCTTTCTCTCTTTAAAAATACTTACACTTACTTCTGGATGTCCTTTATCTGTTACAGCTCTCCACCCTGTTACTAAACTAACACATACATTATTAAGATTATGAGATCAAAAGTCAGGGAAAGTTGCTATGGCTTGAGCTAAGATCATAATTTTGCACTTCCTATGCGTTTTATACTTCATCTAGTACAAAGAGTTAATTCATTCAAGTTTACATTTAGAGTGAGAGAATGATAATACAGTGGTGGTGTGGTGGCTACTTGAACAGAGTAATCTTAACTTTAGGAATTTCCTCACTTCTTGGAGTTTCTGATTGCAGCTTCAACAACAGAATAGCCTGTTTACCCTATCTGGTGAGCAGCAAGGCATTTTTCTATATTTCATGCACAGTTTTTGCATCAAATTTTGAGCTTTTTTTTTTTTTCCTATTCTGTAGGTAGCTTTAAGGAGCTATAAGAGAACAAAAAAGGCAGAAGATAAAAATACCTTACAAAATATAAGCCATCAAAGAACAAAACTTCATTCACCTACCCTAAGGACCCCCACACTCACCAGCATGGATTAGTTCAGCTGTTTCTGAATTTCTTTTTCTGAGCTGCTCTGCTTATGTATCTGTTACTTTTGCTGGACTTGCCAGCAGACCATGGAAATGTAAAACCCTCAAAATACCAACCCAAAGAAGACTGGAGATTCTTTGCAAATGTTATTATAATACAAAATGGTTGTATAATAGTACACCTTTGCATCATTATGGAAAAGAATACTCCAGTTCTCTCTCTTTCAGTTATGCTACATCCCAATGACAAGAAAGCAAGACTTTTGTCTGCTTTTTCCTTCTCTATGCATTTTCTTCTTAATGTTGCAAGACTTTTAAGTTTGATATAAAATGACATAGCTAATGATAGCATTACTAAAAATATCAATTCCTTTTTAAAAATGAGATTTTTATAGAATTAAGTGCACATAATTTTTAAATATGATGTTTTATTTGCAAAAACATAAAAGATCTTTTCACTAAACAGCAAACAAAATGATGTATCTGTGAAAAACATGATAATGCTTTTTTAAGGATGTGCAGATGGTGTAGTTAGAACATCTGCAGCAACAGAGGATCTAAAGAGAACAGGAATTCTTTGAGAGGATGAGTTACTACCTCCAGTCTATTTTTTTGCAAATTTTTTGCTATATTCTTTACTGAGAAGCATTCCCTACCCTGGAGTGCTCAATATTTGGCCTCTTTTCAGAGCTTCTACTATACTCAAGAGAAAATCTTAATCATAAAATCTATTAAATGCTTTAATCAGTCCACAGTCCATTTTTCAACGTCATGAGCTCAGTTTTTTTTAGTTTGCATCAAACACTGTTTATTTACACATACAGAAAGCACTTTCGTAAACAATATAGTCTTGTAATGGAGGAGGACTAGAGAAGGTCAGCCGGGATAGTCAGAGGTATGGTGCAGTTTCAGGATGAAGAATCACTAAGTAATCTTGCAATTGTCAGTTGAGAAAGAGAATAACCAGGGAATATGTTAGACGTCTAAAAGACAGTCCCTTCCAAGAACTGGATAGCGTGGGTTGACAGCTCAGTGCCTTTTCAAGTAAGCTGTGACAAATTGCCTAGCTATGATTCTATGAAATGAAGGTAGCAGAAAGTGGGTTCAAGCTGGACAAAAGTTGCAGTTGCACTGTGGATCTCCTTGTCATAGGATGCTTTATGAGACAGAAGCTTACATAGGTAAAGCTTGCACACTGAACAAAGCCATGGAAAAGAAATACATTTGAGATTGCTAACTGCTTGGGAATTGCATCTGATTGAGAAAATCTGCAAATGCCTGGAAGCTGGAGGAATACATGCGGAAAACAGAATCATAGAATAGTTTGGGTAGGAAGGGATCTTAAAGATCATCTAGATGATCTAAAACTCACCTGCCATGGACAGAGACACCTCCCACTAGACCAGGTTGCTCAAAGCCCCATCCAACCTGGTCTTGAACACATCCAGTAATGGAGCATCCACAGCTTCTCTGAGTAACCTGTATGTAACATGATGCAGTCTTGTCGTGGTTTTGTACTCTTCCTTAGACATCATTTTTTTGTCCATTGATTTGATTACAGAGGTAGAAGAATCCTTGGTCTGATCCTATGGGCCTATTCTTCTGTTCACATATTTTGGACTCCTTGATGGCAAAATAGTTATGTGTGCAAATATGCAGATAAAAATTTAATGAAACTTATGAAGCAACTTTTAATGATCTTCCCTACCATTACACATCCTTCCATGTGTCAATAAGAAACTCAATTATAGTGTTTACACAGTAGGTGCTGTGCCTGAAGAGCATCAAGAAGATAAGGAGCACTTTACAAAAAATGGTGTTCACGTAGACTATATATCTAGCTTCACCTAAGATAGACTAACATCTTCTCAAAATCAAGACATGATAAATATATAATTTTCAACATGCTCACACAAATCTGGCTTTGGTTCTCTAGTTCTGACGTGCTCAGACTATCAAATGACCTGGGAAATTATGTCCACCTTAAAACAGAAGTATTTTTACCCATTCCATTTAAAGTCCAGTAATCCAAGACAGACAATGAACTGTAAAATACACTTCTTAAAACCAGTATTTCAAACATATTTTAATGCTCTTTACATTATATTTCTCTGTAATCCCATGGCTGCAGGTGGAGACTCAAAATTCCTTGAAATGTCAATGAGGACCCTGAGGGGCATGGTTGTTTATTCCATGTTACACAGTGATCTTCTGGGGGATGGCTTCTTGTCTTGGTTTTCTTGCTCAGTTTTTTGTTTCCAAATAGATTTTACAGCAGCCCTGAAATGAAAAAAAGAATGAAGCAAAAACATACTCTTAAGCAGGTTTACATAAATTGCTCTAAATCATTCCCTTCCTACCCACAATCACTATAACTGCTTTGTAGAGTACTTCTTTCCAATCTCCAGAAGTTTGTTCCTGCTTTCTCTACTGGCAACACAGAGAAACTTAAATAGTTCACCCCAGGTCATGTTTGTCATCAGCAATACTACATTTTGATTAAATAAAATGTAAATCACATTGTATGCTGTCTCTACCTGTAAAGGATCATAAAGATCATGGCAAAGATCACATCAACAATCACAATGATTCCAGTTATCAGGCAAACAACCAAATGGCATCTGTTGTTCTCCTTGATTTTTATGTTTGCATTTCTGAACAAAAGAAATACATAGTCATTAATATTTTCAAATGAATCAGGCATTTAATCTGACGGACAGGTCTGAAAAGGAGAAGGACTTGACTATTTACTGACATCTTTTACAACCGTCAGGCCTCTGCTGTATCAGCAAAAATTGGAATGGTAACATTTCACACCCTCCTTGGAAAGGAATGTGTAACCAAGCAAGATGCAAAGAAGTTGAGATCAAGGCATGTGGAGTGGGATATGTGTCACTCAACAGCTGCGAAACACGCAGAACTGCAATTCCAAAAGACAAGGAGAAAAATTAAAAAGAAGGAAAAGTGTCGGTTTGGTGCATGTTTAGAATGACTAATATAACATATTTTTGCTTTAAGACATGCTTTCATGTCAAATTTCAAGGCATGTCCACATAAGATACATGAATGATAAAGACAAGAATTACCGTAGGCTGGCTGCCACTCAAGGCAGGCTGACTTCTTTGTTCTGTACCTGGTACCAGGTGCTCCATCACCAAGGACTGAGGCACCAAGGTGCCACTGTGCTACAGAATAATTCTAACAATGGCAATTGCTGCAATAATAATGATAATAATGGAGCCAAAAAAGCGTATGCTAACAAAAGACTGGATTCAAGGACTTAAGTGCTGCTTTTCAGTTCCCTGTCTCTCTCTAGGTCTGCAAAGCCTTTATTTAAAGCAAATAACCACTGAACATGGAAAAGAGTTGTTCTGCAATGGCCCAGAAATGCATAGCAAGGAGCAGCTGCATGAAGCTGAGAACTGAAAAATGCAGCAAGGATATCAAATAAAAATGTATTTTGTAATGCTGCAGTCTGTTCAACCATTCACATGAGGAAACTGAGGGCCTTGCCATTGCTTAGGCTGTTTCATTAAGAGCAGATGTACCGGTTAGGAGAGGACTCTAAGAAATGACCCAGGAGGAATGGAAAATGCTGAAGATGGTCAACCAACTTCACCATCTGTTTTTTGACAATGGATACAGAAATGCCTGGAAACCAAACCTAGTCACCTTGTTCTGAAATTTAACTGACTTTACTTGTTCAGCCACATTTAACCAAATAAACGAGCCATTGGGCATCTTCCAAGAACCCTCAGCTTTCACAATTTTACACAAGCCAACCCTAATTTCTCTTTCTTCTTCCCTCATATAATTTCTAAAACTATAAGGCACTATTTCATTGCTGACTGGTATGCAAAATTCATGTTCACACTGGTAGGAAATCTGTGTAGCTGAATGACTGCAGGAAAACCACTTCTATTTCTATTTCATTTCTACTTCTATATAAGGTCCTGTGCCACTGTAGTATCACTGTCATCACTGTAGTATCAAAGCAACTCTTCCATTGCATCATTTGAGTTTCATTCTCCTGCGTCACAGAATTTTCAATTTTATATTCTTCAACCACAGTTCATCTATAGGATTCTCCTGATCTTTCTGCAAGATATAGGACTGGTAAGAATAGTAAACTGGCTGAGAATATCACACATAATAAGTCTGAATATTGGCAATTTCGTATAATGTAGAACTACCTGCTTTTAGACTAACTCACTGACTGGACTCTGTCTTTGTAGAATAATTACATGCAGCTGTGAGGTGTGAAGGTTAATGAAAATTATATTTAATTTTGCAGTTTCATTAATGTAATATATTTTCCCCCTGGCAAGATGTGAATTTAAAACTGCAAGAATATCTCTGTTTATTGCCTGTAACAGGAGCCTGCTCAAGAGAAAAGCAAGTTTTATGTCACCCACAGCGAATTACTCAAGTTTTCTTCCTAGGCAAAAAATTCTTCCAGTAGTCAAGAACCAGAATTGCCCAAGAGACAACCTGACAGTACAGAGGGGATGCCTTCCAAGCAAACACACGTGTTTAAAATGCAAGTGTGAATCAGACAGAGGAGCAGCTTCCCAATAAACTGGTTCACAATGAGCAAAGACTGATTCACATGAGGTGCACTTTTAAGCCCTTGACTGTGCTCCTGAAGTCCAGGCAACACTCTCAATTAGTCAGTGAGAACTTTGCTACAGTCAGAATATGTCTTAAAAACATCTTCAGCTTACAGTTAAGGTTACAAAGATCTGGTTATACCAAATTTTTTTTAAAAAAATCTACTTGGCTTAGTAGAAGTAGGAAGAACAATTCTTTTTAGAAACATGTGAGGTCTAGTTCAATGACTTTCAACTTGAAGTCTACAGCCCAGTGTGGGTCTGTGAACTACTTCACTATAAACAATGTCAAAAAAAGCACTGTCATATATATATTCCACAATTACATTGCTTAAAAAAAAAATCCCTAAAATCATGTGCACTCCACTAGGACATTTTCTAGACTTCTATAAACAAAAAAGAAATTGATAATATATCTGACAATTTCAAGCAGACTGCCTCCAACCCTACCAAAGGCTTGTCATTCTCACTTTACCTGTTGATTATTTATATTCATCTTAACTAAAAAAGGAATGCAGTTATGTGAAATGCAAGGGTAGGATATTGCAGTTAGGTAGTAGGCACTGCTGAATCCAAACTATGAAGATCCATTTATTTGTGCAAGTCCAAACAAGGCAGGAAGGAAAGAAAAGAAGGAATTGAGAATTGAATTAGAGCTTGCAGACCTGAAGCCAGCCCTGTGGCAGAAACCCCAGAGTGTGCTGGTCATGGCTCATGGAAGTCTTTCCAACAGCTCAAATGGTCCAAACACTGCACACTCCCTCCACCCCTGTTGCTGTCTGCTATGTCTCCTTCACACCAAGCACCAGAGGAGGATGGCAGCATGTACTCTGCTGCAGTGTGACCCAGCAACTATATTTGCATTGTATACCACAGTTTAACAAAGATGCTTTGATTTCCACACAGTGCAGCTCATTTATGGACTGTTCCCTGCCTTCATGGAACCCTCTTCCCTTTAATTTGCTTAAATCCAAATACATTCAGAAGCATCTGTTACAACTGCCAGCATTTCCCTCCAGAAAATAGCAGCAATACAAATTCTGTCTCTGCATTCATTAAGTCATTTCTTCAATAAGAAACAGATTCATAATAATGCAAATAATATATGTGAAGAAAGTGGAACACCTGCTTTTTCAGCACCGTTTCAGTCCAGAGGAAACCCATATTTCTTCCAGCAACAGTGTTTCTCTTCATCCTCCTCTTCCCCTAGGTTTTTCATCGAGATGGAGTTCCTCCTAGACCATGATGTTGATTATACAGCAGTGCTCCATCTACAAGCAAACAATCGTTTGTACAGTCCAGCAGCTAACAGGAATTCTTTCCACGAGTTTTCAAATCCACAAAGCACGTATTAGTTTGGCAGAGAAGAATGAGATTTTGCCTCTGCAGACTGGTTTGGGGGTTTCTCCCCTTAATATAATGGTGATGCACGGCTTTTTTGTTTTGCTTCTAGATTATCTGTAAGACTTTTTCTGTGTATTAAAAATGGATGGATATATGCTAATGGGACAGCAAGATTACATACACAGAGAGGACATCCAGGCTGTTAATCTTAGGTACTGGGATTCCCCATTTCATTTCTGTGCAAATGCAAGGACAATATGGCCATGCTGATTGCATGTTTGTAGAGAAGTCAGTTATAGGGATGTAACTTTTCTCTCTCAAGGAAACTCTGGCACTGAAGTCATCAGCAGGAAATGAATTTAAGAGGGGTGGGAGTTAGAATGGCCTCTGAGACACTTAAATGTTATTACCTTCTCCACAGAAATGCCACTAAACATACACTCCAACTCGCGCTCTCACTCATGAGAAGTGAGGAACTTGGAGCACAGCTGGAATCTCAGTAGGCTGACACCCTTCACATAGCAGCTTAATGAGGATCATTCTCTGCTCTTGCATTCCTCCCTTGCAGAGTCCTCCCTCCTCACAGGACTATTATTAGAAAATATGAATAAACCGCCTTCCAGCTCCAAAGTCTTCGCAACACACTATGAACAACACAACAGGGGGAGTGTGAAACAACACCCTTCAGTGTTTCAGGCTAGTGATTTAGTAGAAAGGACATACAGAAATTTCAGTAATTAAAAGATGGGATTTTCCTTTCAGAGATCCCAATAAATTTTTTATGAAGATAATTTTTTTTCCTCAGTTATGCTTCTTTTGCTATAGAAGACAAAGACAGCCCATAGGTCTTGAACAATTCTGAAAACAAAAGTGCCAAATTACTAAAGATCGCTCACAGATATAAAAAGGTTATTACAACTGTTCATCAAAAGCTCACTGAGAAGCACAGTGATCACTGGTAAAGGACACATGGAAGTTCTATGTTCATAGATTTAAAATTAACACATATAAAGTTTTACCATATAGCAAATAAACACAAATTCCTGTGAGGTTTTACCTGCCCTGTTGCAACACGCCTTCCCTTCTTCCTGCCTCACACACCTCAAAATCTGAAGCAGAAAGTGTCACGCTATGTATTTTCAAGTGGTGGCTTTGGGGTCAGGCTTGCAAATGGTGTTGCTGAATCTGGCCGCTGTTGTTGATGTGGGCAAAACATGAGAGGGCCGAAAGAGGAGGAAGGATGAGATAAAAGAAACACCTTTGCCCCTTATCAGCTGCATTGATAATTTCTAGCTCTGTTGATGACTCAAGGTTTTCTCTCTAGGAAAGTGTCAAGAAGAAAGGCTGGCCACAAAGCAAACACATATCTGTGGAAAAGTGAAAGGAATGATTATTTTATAAGAAAGACAGAATAAACTTGGGCTTATTGACTTGAGTGAGGCAGAGAGATGGTTAGAATCGCCACAGCTGGATTAAAATAAAAACTTACTTTAGGACATAATACAGAGGACCTGTTCTTTTCATGATTGAAACTGTCTTGTTGGTTCAGATGGGCCAAATGCACCTCTCCAAATCTATATAAGACACTCTCCCCACAAAGAGAACAAAGAAAAAGATATTTGCTCAACAGAAAGACTTAGGTGTTCTGCAATGGGTAGAGAAACTACCTTGCTTGACAGGAGTGATAAATTTGTCTCCAATTCCCCAACCCTCATTTCAAAAAAGTCTTTTAATGAGGAACTGGGAAAGGCAGCATTGTACCATGGTGTCCTGGTTTGAGTTAGAACCAAACCAGTTCTGTTCACAGATTTTACTTTTTATCTGAGTCTGTGCTAACTAACTGCACTTTCTGAAGCTCACAACATGTTTTCGCAGACAGTGTCTGCTTCTAGCAGTGATAATGCTCAATGTTTAGAGTTGCTACCAAGGATTGGTGAGCAAACCAAGGTCACTGCTAGATCTTGTGTACCACATCGGGGGGTGTAGAAAGCGAAAGGCCGTACCTGCGGGGAGGAGCAGCCAGGACAGGTGACCCTAAATTAACCAATGAGGTATTCCATCCCATATAAATCATATTCAGTATAAAGTTAACGGTATTGACCTTCTTCCTTTTGGGGCCTTTTTTTTTTGCCTTCAGTGGACCCATCCTTTCCCTTCGGCCTTTGCTTCTCGGCCTTGCCTTTGATCCTGATTCATGTGTTCCTGAAGCCAACTCCTGAACTCAGTTCCCATCAGCTGCTGAGCCCGATCTGGGACTTTACCAGTGCCAGCTCCACAGGTGACAGTGATGTAATTTCCATCAGGGGGGAGGCTGGGTTCAATGCTCATTTTGTATATATTTGTATATGTTCCCTTTTGTTATTATTATTTTCAGTAAAGCTGTTTTAATTTTCTTTTCTAATCCAGAAGCCTATCTCTCATTCCCTTCCGCTCCCATTTGGGAGGGGAAGGGGCCATAAGTCTCTCTCCCTTATCCTCTTTCTCTTCCTCTAATTGGTCGGGGGAAAAGAGGGGTTCACAGAGAGCTTCTGTTGTGAGTGGATTGACCCTAAACCTTGACACATGGGATGAAATGTTACCTCTTTCCAGAATCTGAATAGGACAGCAAGCCCTGCTCACAGAGAGCAGAGCAGCAACTAAGAAAATCTACATCCAAACACAAGGAGTCTTGCCACGTCCACTGATGCTACCAGAGGGACCTTTCTCACTTCCTCCTGATCCTGTTGGTAGAGTCAACGCAATCTTCTGATCTGGCTCAACTTCTGGCCAGCCACAGAGAGCAAAACTAGATCTGTAGGATGAAAGTCTTGATATATTCTCAATAAAAACTTCAGCTGATAACTTCTTCTATGGAAGTTAATACTTTCTAAAGTCCAAACAATGTCACTCCTAGGGAAGCAAAGACCAGAAACTCCTTTGGGCATCTACACACCTCTGTACAAAGCCAAGGGATGCTGATCTGGCACTGAGCAGAACTACCCACTCCTTTTAAGCTACTTATGACACCTTAAAGCTTGTCTTCCTCAGATTTCTATACACTCATAAGTATCTTCTCAATCAATAAATCTCAATCCTTGTAAGAAGTCCTCAGCGGGTGTGCTTGTTGGGTGACCACTTTTCATCCAGACTGCTCAGTCACAGCTTAAACACAAGTGTGTGTGTGAGTGGCCTATTGATGGCTCACCAACTCAAGTCAATGGGACCATTTGCATGCTTAAACCTAACACAGATTATGTGCTCTGCCAATTCAATTCTCAAAAAGGAAGCTTTCTCTGTACAAAAAGGAATGTAGAGACTGAATAGTGGGAGAAGGGAAAAAAAAGAAGAAAGCTTTGGGTGTTTAGTGATTGCCAGATGGATTTAGAAAATGAATATGCAAATTCCATGTTACTGTACAATGGCAGAAAGGATCTCAGTAGAGATATAGGAAATAACCTACCTTATTAAAGAGAGAGGGAAAAAAGCAGGATTCCCAGGCCAGACAGGCTTACCCAGGTAAACAACATGGAGGAGAGAAACTTGGGGAGGGGTATCTGCAAGGATTTCTGTCTTTGTAGTCTGCCATAATTTTACGTAGGACCTGAATCTATATTATTTCAGGAAAAAAATGTTGATGTTGATGAGGGAGGCATTTTCATGCTTTCTCTGATGAGGATATTTCCGTGTGGCTGTTCTCATGGTTTGAGAAAATCAGCACACTGCTACCTTTCCTGATGAAGTCAGCACAAATCGCACTAGCACAGGAGGTGAGAAGAATAATACCGGGGAACTGGTTTATGATGTATTCTTTTTAATTCCATATGGCCACTAAAAGAAAAACACAAGAGGTTGCTTCCCTGCTTCAGTACTGAAGTGGAAAGGAGACAACTGAAGAACCCGTGCTGCTGGTGTTATGTGGCTTAGTGTGGCAAAAATGTTTTTGTTAACCCAACCAGGTGCAGTTAAAAACAAGCAGGTAATAGGAAAACCTCCCTCTTTTAGCTTGGAGTTTTACAAAGGACAAAGAAAATATTCATCCTTTCCACAAGGAAACTCTTCCTTCCCATTCTGTCATTTCCTTTGTCTCTTTTATTGGCCTGCATTTCATGACAGTCATTACCACAGTGTACATGCTCATGCTACTGGTGACATGCAATCTTACCAAGATTGAGTACTACATAAAAATCACAAGGTCATATCACTAGAAGGCTTTAAACATCTCTATAAGCTTACCAGTTGTTGTGTTGACTGTGTTTTACAGAGGCAATTACATGTTCTGTTTCTGGAGTTTCTCACTGGAAAGTGATCGGATGGGTACCTCTTCCATAATAGCTGCATCATTGGGAGAATATATGTTGTCTAGCCTTATAGAAAAGAAAG
Organism: Brachypteracias leptosomus; assembly: GCA_013401335.1. Classification (NCBI taxonomy): domain Eukaryota; kingdom Metazoa; phylum Chordata; class Aves; order Coraciiformes; family Brachypteraciidae; genus Brachypteracias; species Brachypteracias leptosomus. The sequence goes on along the minus strand of VYZX01002774.1, from coordinate 64,324 downwards.
AGAAAAAATGAAGGATGTTGTACTTTTTCAAATAGATCTGCAACGATGAGTTGCACTGTGACAGACGCACAGAGAAGTGTTTGTTCTACTTCAACAGCCTCCAACCTGCCAGATCTCTTGGCACCTGGAAAAGTTCCTCGCATCTCTTAAGTGCCTCCTACTTGAAAAACTGGGAAACACAACATGAGGTTCACCTTGTTTGGAACTAATATGTCCAAAACATATTTAAATCAGTTTTCAGGAGGTATTTAACTACAAGTCATCCTCACACAGTCAAGGCTGTCAGGAATTTATATTCTCCTTATAGGATGGATTTTTAATAGGTACATAATCAGCTATATAAGGAATTTCTGTGTAGTTCAGAAAATTGTTCATAATTCTTCACACCACAGAATGTTACTTGGAAATTCTCCTTTCCTTTAAAATTACTTAACATACTTTTTTCTTCATCTAATGTCTGAAACAATAGCAAAAAAAGAGTATTTCACAGGCAGTTGAAAACAAGCACAGATCGGTACAGAAATGAGATCTGAAACATTTACTGAATTGCTTACCAGAGTAATTGGTGGGTGGAATGCAATCACTTCATTCCACTTCCGACGAAATACCAGAAGAAAAGGATGTTTTCTGTGAATGAATTTACCAAAGGGATATTCCATACCACAGGACTTCTTACTCGGCCGTAAAAAGTAAGAGAAAGGAAGGTGGGCAGGGCATTTTTGTTAAGGTGTTTTTTTACCAAAGCAACCACTAGGCATTCTGAGGTCCTACTTCCCAGAAAGTGGCTGGACATCACATGCTGATGGGAAGTAAAGAATTATTTTGTTTGCCTGTTTTCCTTTGCTTTTGTGCACAGCCTTTGCTTTTCTTTATTAAAATGCCTGTATCTTGAACCATAACTTTTTCACCTCATTTTCTCCACCTGTCACACTGAGGAGGGAAGGGATAGAAAAGCTTGGTGGGCACCTGGCACTCAGCCAAGGTCAACCCACCCCAACTTTAACTCTGAGGGACCAAAGATAAAACTGAGACAAAGTTCAGTGAAATTCCCTAGAAACACAGAACGTGTGAGCATCTCCTCGAGGGATGGGATACAAGAAGCAGTTTCTTAGTATCCAAAAGAGGTGTGCATCACAGCAAGTGAGGTTATTAAGACTATGGGGATACGTATACAGCAAGAAGAAGACATATTGAAGTATGTAGGAGCAAAAAAAGCCTCCTAAACCCATAATGTCCCAAGAAGTGAAATAAGAGAGAATCAAGCAAGTTCTAGACTTGGAAATACAAAAAAGTGACTGGAAAAATTGAAAAGGCATGCTCTAGAAAACATCGGATTGATGGGGGCAAAACCTCGCCTCTCTTTCCTTTTTCCGTGGTCTTATGAGAACTTGAGTTTGTTCAGAAAAATATTAATAGCATTTCTGCTTCCAGACTGCTTCTTAAGCAATTTAAGTGCCACCTCACAGCAGTTCCTATCCTCACACCAAATGCAGAGATGTCTTCTTAAGGCTCATCTCCTTTTCCCTCTCTCCCTTCCTACTCTAGAATACCTCTCCTCTCCATCACACAATTTATAAATTGTATAAATGTGGAATACAGAACAGGCTACTGCAGGCAAGCGATTTTTTGGCAATGTTGCATGTGGGAAGACATCTGTGAGAAGCACCAGAAGATCTTTCCTCTTTGGAACATCTCACAGATGTTCACAAATAGTGAAAATTGTTACTTTGGGGAAGGCAGCTCATGTGCCAATAAATGTAAGGAACAGGTTTAAAATAGGAGCTGGCAGGCTGTGAAACTAATAAAACAACAGATCTGACCTAAACTCCTCGTGACAATCAGCCTGATTGTTTTTCTTAATTATAGTTATTGGCAATTGAAATCAATGAGAGGTGAACAAGGCCAAACAAATTACAACTCCTAAATTGCTACAGTTAGCACTTTTTTTTTTTCCCCAAAAAACCCAAATGACAATATGTTTTGTTCATCTGGTCTGCTACTTACCACAAGTAACTGTGCATGCTCCAAACTCTACTTCCATGGACACAGTGGCATCTGGACTCAAACACTATGTCTAAAGTTACTCCTGTAATACAACAACAGGTGTGGAAGTGCCCAGGTAACAGGAAACTCAGACCTTGAAATCTGTACTCCATTTGGAAGTACTTCTTGAAGTGGAAATGTGAGATTTGCCAACAGTTTTGCTTTCCCTACCTAGACCAGAAAAACAAGACATTTCTGAAAAGTTTGTCATAAAATCCAATGTGAAGGGCATTTATGTATAAACCTTAAGATGATTCTTTAAAATTAAAAAAGAGTTTTTCTTATAGACCAGACTACGATGCCAAATTAGCCTACTGAATGCTCTGGGAAGTGTTGTGTCTATATTCTATGCACATTATAGGTCTTCCGTGAAAAGAGGAAAGAATTAAACAATATTCAGTTTACTCAATTCCTTGTTCTTCCTGGTGAATGTAGGCCTTCCTACACGACTTCTTCCCCAGCACAATTAGAGGTCAGGTTTAGACAGCAACCACAAAGAGAAGTCGACCAGGTACAGTGTTTGAATTAGGTATTGAGGGTTTAATCACTATGACTGGATTCCTTCTATTTTTTAATGGCACTTTGAAGTTGCAGAATGGGTGTCATGGATTCAAACCTGGATTATATATTTTATTCCTGATAACATGCAGTTTGAATGCTTGTTTATAAGGACACAGAGATAAAGTAGCGGTTCCATAGAGAAACTCACTTAGTGGAGCTGCTCTGGAAATTATTCATTAAATCAGCAATAGGCCTTCCCAGTTCTTCCAAATGCAAAGAGAAAGTCGCTAGGACTGTTTTCACAAGTCTACACTGCCAGTCACGCCTACTCAAGGTTATTTTTTTCTGATAACAAATACTTACCAATGTAAAGTTTGCTTTCACTGTCTCTCAGTTTTTTAGACTCAAGATTTATGTTTACAAAATGTTATTTCTGTGCAGCAATGCAAGTTTATATATCACTTCTTGCCACTAAATCTCTGAGTAATATTCGTATTTTTCACACACTCTCCAAAACTTTAAATTTCTCAGGTTGAAAGGAACAAATCCATTTCTCTTGCAAGCAGTGATATGCAAATAGAAAACTTTTATTCCTGTAAAGGATTTACACTACCGCCACATGGTGCATCCTCCACAATGATGCACTGACACTGAACTCTTTCTCCCAACATCCTAAATGAGCCATCAAAACCTTATTCTTTTGTTATCTCAAACTGTCTCTATAGTTTTGACATTTACTTCAGCATATACACTGTGCTCATCAGAACAGCTTTCTAGCTTAAGCACAACAATCCTTACACAATATCTTAACTATCCACTTGAATGATACAACATCCAACCTTAAAAATACCTAGTGTCTCCTCCAACTCTCATCTCTAAGGAGCCTTACAAAAGAACAACTTCTTTTGAAGACGGTCCCCACCATGGACAGCCTATCATGTTTCCCTTGGCTTCTTTTAAATCAGTGGGGCAGTCATTCAACAGGCTTGTCTAACAACAGTGACCACAGCCCAGCAGGGAGAAGGAGGAGAGCTCACTGATCCTGTCTACAGTCTAAATACAGCCCTGCTTAAATACACCAGTTTTCAACTGATGAGTTGCACTTGTTGCTTGTGAAAATAAACAGAAACATGTCAAAACGAATGGGAGAGAGGGCTAGGACAGCTTCAGATGATGTACATTCTCTACTCAATAGATTTCTGACAATTCATATCAGCTTACAGTAGGCCACAAGCATCTATCCTGACAGCAGGCATCACTGCAATTCAATTCTGAAGTGACAAGCTGCGTGTAGCCACAGCACAGTGTCATCATAGAATCTTCTAAGTTGGAAAAGACCTTTGAGATCATCGGGTCCAACCATAAACCTAACACTGCAATGTCCACCACTAAACCCTAGTGCCGTGCCTACTCCCATTTCCCATCCAGGCACAAAGTTGAAAATAGAAAAAATTGAAGACAGAAAAGCCTTAGAAACAAAAAGAGACACAAAACTTCAGCTACTACTAATAGAAGGCTGAGAGACTTTGCTAACCAGTGAAAGCAAACTTCTCCTAATTATAGGTGAGGATAGCAACCATGATAGGTTTTGGGTGTGCTCGGTGCTTCAGGAGCATCCCAAAGTGCAAGATGGCTGGTTCCAGTTGCATCAGGTTCAGATAAAAATATAGTGTCAGCCCTATGCAAAAAGAATGATATGTATAGCTTCCATTAGCATTAATAGGAGTTATGTATGTAAATCCCACACATGCTGAGATGAGAATGTGTTAAAGAATTGCATTTGCATTCCTGTCAGGGGGCTGCAATTAGTAGCAGCACAGCAAAGGCAGTCTCCACCTCTCTCCATTTGGAAGCTTCATGAAACCTCCGTAGAACGGAAATCTTTGCCATCATACACCATACCAATTACAAGCTACATCACAGCATACATGCAGAATATTTTGATCAGAATACTTGAAAGCCCACACAAGTCCTGTGTCAACAGAGAGCACTCAAAGTCCTGGTTCTGAACTCCAGGGGAACTCACTCACTCAATCCCAGCCTGGGCACCTCATTCTTGCCAAGTATTGTGGCTTTAGCACTTACGGAGTCTTGGAGGTCACGGGGCAGAGGGGAGGGGGAGCAGCATTGCTTCATCCCCAGAGTGATACCACAGCTAAGGGCAGCTAAGGGGATGCAGGTTTCCCAGGACAGAAATCTTTCCATGAGCAATTGTCTTTGCGCTTGGCAACGTGTCCCCTGAGAGCTGGTGCGGGCTCATTGCTCAACGACAGACGGAGCGGGTTTGCACATATCCGACTCCCCATAGCCCACACTTTTGGCTACCAGAGTGATGAGCAAATCTGGAGCTTTCCCTGTCTCTGGAGCCTCCTCCTTCAGGAGGGCCCCTGTGATGCTGCATGGCTTAATAAAGCACTGAATACACTCCGACACCTTCCCACTGCCTGCATATGACACCAAGGAGAGATCGTTACATCCTGGCAGTGATTAAGCCTTGCTCAGAAAGCACGACTCTGGGCAGCCCTGCAAATATCTGCTCTTCCACATGAAACCTGGTCTCCCTGCAGCCTGGTCTGCTTGCAATAAGCATCCCCACTACCCAAAACCAGTGTTCCTAAGAGGTGCTCCCACAGTTAGCATTGAATCCATATTGTAGTTTCTGCTTTGATGTTCAGAAAGGCTTTGCAGGAGCCCCCAGCTCTCTGGGCAAGAACTTCCTCCTCACTCAGTATGACTTCCATCAGCAGTTGCACTTCCCCAGAATAAACAAACAGGGCCGAGAAAGGTTTGTGTGTCAGTGCATGGCTGGACCTGGGCTGTGTAAAATCTGCTTTCATGGGAGTTGAAAGTGAACAGGGATTTCCCTGAATTTGAGACTACCTGTATATCTTAACTGCTTGACATCCTTTCCTTCATAAGTTTCCTCCCAGCACACCTGTTCTCAGATGTGCAGCAGCAAACATGGAAGACAGTTCCTGCGAATACTGCTCAAGCTACTTCCCTATGGGCTAGAAGAGAGGCTATCACTTTTATATCATTCTTGGGATGCTCTCAGATGTAGAAGGCAGTGAAAGCTGGAGAAGAGGGAAAATGTGCACTCCTGGATCTGCTCTTCGTTAACAGAGAAGGTCTTGTGGGGGATGTAATGGTTGGAGGCTGTCTTGGGCAAAGTGATCATGAAATGATAGAGTTTTCAATCCTTGGTGAAGCAAGCCACCTTAGACTTCCGAAGGGCAGACTTTGGTCTCTTCGAATCATGGTTGAGAGAGTCCCTTGGGAGGTAGTTCTGGAGGGCATAGGAGCCCAGGAAGGCTGGGCATACTTGAAGGAAGTAATTTTAAAGGAGATGACCATCCCCAGGTCAAGGAAGATGAACCAACAGGGAAGGAGGCTGGCCTGACTGAACAGAGAACTTTGGCTGGAGCTCAGGAACAAAAGAAAAGTTTATGGTCTTTGGAAGAGGGAACAGGCAACTTATGAGGACTAGAAATGCACAGTGAAGCTGTGCAGGGAGAAAATTAGAAAGGCCAAAGCCCAACTAGAACTAAACTTGGGCACTATGGTGAAGGACAACAATAAATATTTCTATAAATATATTAACATCAAGAGGAGGGTTAGGGAGAATCTCCATCCTTTGATGGCTGTGGAGAGTAACACAGTGACCAAGGATCAGGAAAAGGCTGGAGGTACTTAATGCCTTCTTTGCCTCAGTCTTTAATAGTAGGACTAGTTGTTTCCTGAGCACACAACCCCTTGAGCTGGAAGACAGGGATGGGGAACAGAATAGGCCCTACATAATCCATGAGGAAATGGTTATGGACCTGCTTCATAAGCTGAACACTCACAAATCCGTGGGGCCAGATGGATTACACCCTAGAGTGCTGAGGGAGTTGACAGATATGGTTGCTAAGCCACTCTCCATCATCTTTCAGCAGTCCTGACTAACTGGGGCTGTCCCAGTGGACTGGAGACTGGCAAATGTGACACCCATCTTCAAGAAGGGCCGGAAAGATGATCCTGGTAGCTACAGACCTGTCAGTCTCACCTCGGTGTCAGGGAAGGTTATGGAACAGATAATCTTGAGAGCCATCATGGATCAATTAGAGGTCAACCAGGTGATCAGGCCCAGTCTGCATGGGTTCATGAAAGGTAGATCCTGCTTGACAAACATGATCTCATTCTATGACAAGGTGACCTGCTTACTGGATGAGGGAAAGGCTGTCGATGTAGTCTACCTGGACTTTAGTAAAGCCTTTGACACTGTCCCCCGCAACATCCTCATGGAGAAGCTGGCTGCCCATGGCTTGGGTGGGTGTACACTCTGCTGGGCGAAACACTGGCTGGAGGGCCGTGCTCAAAGAGTTGTGGTCAATGGAGTTAAATCCAGTTGGCAGCCAGTCACAAGTGGTGTCCCCCAGGGCTCAGTACTGGGACCACTCCTGTTTAACATCTTTATCAATGATCTTGATGAGGGGATTGAGAGCACCCTCAGTAAGTTCACTGATGACACCAAGTTGGGAGGGAGTGTTGATCCTGCCAGAGGGTAGTAAGGCTCTCCAGAGGGACCTGGACAGGCTGGATTGATGGGCCAAGGCAAATTGTATGAGTTTCAATAGGGCCAAGCGTTGAGTCCTGCATTTTGGTCACAACAACCCCAGGCGATGCTACAGGCTTGCGGAGGAGTGGCTGGAGAGCTGCCTGACAGAAAAGGACCTTGCTGTATTGATTGACAGTCAGCTGAATATGAGCCAGCAGTGTGCCCGGGTGGCCAAGAAGGCCAATGGCATCCTGGCTTGTATCAGAAATTGTGTGATGAGCAGGACTAGGGAAGTGATCCTACCCCTGTACTCGGCACTGGTGAGGCCTCACCTTGAGTACTGTGTTCAGTTTTGGGCACCTCAATATAGAAAGGACAGGGAGGTGCTGGGACAGGTTCAAAGAAGGGCAACAAGGCTGATGAAGGGTTTGGAGAACATGCCCTATGAGGAACAACTGAAGGAGCTGGGGCTGTTTAGTCTGGGGAAGAGGAGGCTGAGAGGAGACCTTACTGCGCTCTACAAATACCTGAAGGGTGGTTGTAGCGAGGGCGGGGTCGGTCTCTTCTCACTGATGACAGGTGACAGGACAAGGGAAAATGGTCTCAATGTGCCAGGGGAGGTTTAGGTTGGATATCAGGAAAAACTTCTTTATAGAAAGGGTTGTTAGCACTGGAACAGGCTCCCCAGGGAGGTGGTTTAGTCACCATCCCTGAATGTGTTTAAAAATTGTCTGAATGTGGTGCTCAGGGACATGGTTTAGTGGTGGGTTGTTAGAGTTAGAGTAGTAAGGTTAGGTTGAGGTTGGACTCAATGATCTTGAAGGTCTTTTCCAGCCTGAGCAATTCTATGATTCTATGATAATGCTATTTGATGGGTAATGAACCATCATTTATTCAGTAAAGTTCATGAAGTTGTCTAGGTTGATCTTGTCAAAATAATAATTAGATCCTCGATAATAATGCCTATTTCTGTATCTTCAGGAACCAAAGCCATATACAACTAGTGAAAAAGTCAATGGTGAATAAAACCAGCTGTCTCTAGGGAAAAAACAAGTGAGTAGTCTAGTTTTTCAACCATCGAGACATTTTCAACATGCATTCCTAGCTAGGTGTATGAATATGTAAAATATACCTATATATACACAGAGGTGCACAGACATTCTGTGCCACTGTGGCTGCTTGTGATGGAATGCAGGAGACAGTTACCATGAAGGAAAGATGAATAATTTCCAGGAACAGCAAGGCTGCATAATCCTCTAGAGGAAATAGGTCTTTAACTTTTCTACAGATTAAGAAGGACCCCAATGTTTTAGGCTGGAAACTTGTAAAAGGCTGGATGACATTTTGTGTATTTTCTTAACATTATTAGTAGCAATGTTTTTTCCACTCCTTGCTTGTACTTCATATACTTGGTGCTAGTCTTGGTCTCTTTCTAGTCTATCTTCTACCCAGGCAGAAGAAGGAGGGGGCTTCTTTCTGATCCTTCTTATATTTCTGTTTACATTAAAAAGGGGGATAACTATACTGATGGCAATGGGCACTATCCACTTGGCTCATGCTGTGAAGTGGCTCTGTGGAGCAGCGCTGAGCTCCCAAGTGGGCAGAGCTGTTCCACCTACTTGTGTTGCTCACACAGCTGGCTGTACCAAAGGCTGCCCAGAGAGAAAACTGGCAAACAGACAGCTTGGAAAGAGCTTGCAGCTGCCACTTCTTCTCCCCAGCCTCAGGACAGACATAAAAGTGTTTCTGCAGTGGGAGTGTGTATTTGGAAGCTTTCTTCCAGGCTGCTCCTTTTCTCTCCTTGCTTGGCATCGTCTCCCACACAATTGTTTTCCTCAGCCATTTACAAGAAGAACAGTCTGCCTGGACTTGTAGCCAGTATCGCTCCCCACCACCACCAGGGTTAGGAGCGTTGGGCAGAGTCACAGTACTCCTTAAAATTGCCCACCTGTGAAGCTGGGGATGAAAGATGCAGCTCAGAGCAGCAGACAGAGCTCCTTCAGTGTTACAAACACCTGGAGTATGATTAGCTCTTGATTCTGCCTTCAGGCTCTATGGGATGTGGACTTCCAATTTAGCCATAGAATGCAAAACAGTTTCTTGCTGACTTTATTAGTCTAGTTGCTAATTAATAGACCGAATTACACCATTACCACAACACCGACCGATTTGTGCTTGAACCTGAACTCATTCTCAGTCAGAACATGGTCTCTTCAGGTGCTCAGTAGTTTTCTGAGTTAAGAACAGCATGTGTAGCAAGAAAGGTTCAAGTGGTGTGCAGCCAAATGACACAGGCAACATTTAGAGTGTGCCTGGGCAGCCTTGTCTCTTTTATTCACAGCAATAACCCAGGTTGTTAACAAAGTAAGGAAGATGTTTGATACTCTTAGAAAACAGGAGTTCCATGCCGAGCTGTTCTCTGTGACAGGACTCTGTTGGTCAATAGAATTTCTTTATTCTCTGTGCATGGGCCAACAAATAATTCCATAAGGCATAGCTCACTGAAAGCTCCTGCAGCAGGAGCCCATGCCAGAAGGTCAGCACATTTGTAGTGGTCAAGGGGAGGTGGGCAACAGTTCTGAAAAACGCCTCCTCTTGTTTTGTTCCTATGCACAGATAATGGCCTGCCTCTTACACCAGGTAAGAATTGTTGCCATAGTAATGTTTCCAGCACTCCTTTGGATCAATAGCAGAACAGAGGGGTTTACAGGTATTTCTCTTGTTTGCAAGCCTGCACTCATGCACCATTTTTATTTCAATTCCCTTCTATAAAATGAGTTTGTTCAAAGATCTTTCACCACTCTACAATTATGCGAAGAAAGCAACATAAACATGGTGTACAAAGATCTTGTGCCAGAATCAGACCTCTGATGGGCAAGTGCAGTTGTGCCAAGAGAGTAGAGTTGCAGTTGCTTAATCAAAGCCCTGACCTTGGCCCTTGTAGCCCTACCAACACCTCACCAAATGTAAAATGAACTGAAGCTGCAGAACTGGTTGCAATTTTTGCTGAGGGTCCAGATGTAGTTCCATCCAGGGATTTTCCCGTTGATTTAAAGTTCATTTGCTGATTCATGCACACTCTGCAAACACCTGACATATTACCACTGCATAGGTTCAAGCTGATTAGATGCTAGTAATTTTAAGATGGGAGTGAAATGGGAGCTTTCCATCAATTGTTAAGGGCTGAATCTACAAAAGCCTGGATTTAGTCACTGCAACAACTCTTTCAGCAACCACCTTCTGTTGCGGAGTCTCTCAGAATAGTCATGGCAGGTACTTGATAATGCGATTTATTCTAATCAAAATTGTTCAGCACTCTGACAAACATTAGTGAAGTATGGGTTCGGGATGCCAAATGGAATTTAATACCACACAGGAGACTTAAACTTTAGGGACGATGACCCAATATGCACATACCAGAATGTTCTCACTTAAAAGATGAGGGATCTCAGCCTTTGAAGGTGTTACCTTGGGTGACATTCAGATCCAAGGGGAGAGTCCCCAGCTGCAGGCCCGCTGTTCCCAGGAAGACTGGCTCCATTTTCCCTCCAATGGGGCTCCATTTCTACCCTAGTTGAATCTGATCTGTGGTCATATGCAGTCAATGGCCTAGAAACTTCTCTTGACCAAGGCGTTCCAATGTCAACCAAAGTGCCTTGCCTTTCCTATCCCTCAACCAAGGGATGTAGCCGAGTGCAGTCACCACAGCTGGGCTGCTCAACCCCCAATCCACGGCTTCCAGTTTTAACTCTTGCCTTTCAGTGGTCAAGAAGTTTTGGCTTTTACTGGGGCGAGTCTGCCTGACACACCTTCAACATGTAGTTGTGTATGTGTAGGCCCCACATTTCCCTACATAACCTAGTAATTAGGGCACACCTCAGCATCTCAAGGAGCTAATCTAGATGTTTTCTGGGAACAGCCCCATTCCCAGTAAACAATTTGCAGCAGTCATGTGGTGTAAGAGTTTTACGAGTCGATATGAGACATTTGTGTTAATTGACCTCAGTGTTGAAGAATGGCTGCCAGCATGGTTAACATGTAAAGACAGGCTTGGGCTGAAGATGAAGCATTGCCATGTCCAACTTTTTCTGTGAATTTAACATGAACTGCTGAGGACAAACTTTTCTGAGCTAGAAAGTGTTCTGCCTGCCATATTGATATGCAAGCAATAAAGGAGAGTACCATTTGCCGCCAATACATTTTGCTTTTCTTTTGGAAAAACAAACACCACTTAGATTTCTCCATGGGATAGTGGTTCCTGTGCTCCAGTAGTTTACATCTAAACATTACCATTCACAAGCCTGTGATACATTTTTCTAAGCATACATAACTTCCTTTATGAAGAGCAGTATTTACCTACAGATGCTGCAGAAGGCTCCTTCAGGTATTACAGTCATTCACTTCTAATTGGAACGGGAACATGCTATCTTCTGCAATTATGTGGTACATTTTTTAAATAGCAACTAATATTTCATTGCCTGCTGAAAACATCTCCAAATCACAAATACAAGTGGCTTCTGCAGGAACTGTGGCAATCAGCATCATAGACACAACTTGGAGAGATTCATTAGAGTTCCCCACAATTCCTAGGCTGGTGTCTGCACGCATCTATCATCAGTGAGAAGAAAAAAATGGGCACTACTTCTTTCTTTCCTCTTATCTAACATTTCTCAGGAGATCTAGTATTTCCTATATACTTATTTCCCTCACTTCCTTGCTTCCACCAAAACCAGAGGAGCTTTCTTTTGTCTTCTACAACTCCTTCTTCCTTGCTGGCAGCAAGGCCCTCTTGCCTACAGCTATACATCTGGCCTTCCAGAAACTTCCTGTACTTGTTAAATATTTTATGCCAGAAATAACAGAGAATTAGGACATATTCTTGAGTTTTCTGATATAGTCCCATCTCTTTTCCTGTTACTCTGAATAGAATTTAGTGAGCAAGTTTAGAGGTAGAGTAACTCCATGTGACGTGAGACTGAGAACTGGGAGAATCACTGTTGATCTGGTACAAAGTAGAGGTATTTTTAGCCATTTCACTTCAAGTTCAGTGATCCAAGACAGTGAATAAACTATAAAAACTACTTTTAAAAACCAGTATTTCAAACATATTTTTCATCTTCCATATGTCATATTTTAAGGTAATACAATTACATTTTTTTTTCTACTTCTGATCATTATGCAAGTCCTGGAAGGACTTCTGTACTTCATTCTCTGTGAGTGAGGGCTCTGCCACTTCTTACATTATGGCTGGTGCAGGTGGTCAGAACACTGTAGCTGCAGGTGGAGACTCCAGTTCCTCAAAAGGCCAATGTGGACCCTGAATAGGGGACCTTTTATTCCATGTTGCACAGTAATCTTCTGCTGGCCACCTTCTTGTCTTGATTGTGTTGCCTAGATTTTGATTTCCAAATAGGTTTTACAATAGCCCTGAAATGGAAAAAAAAAAAAGTTAAACAGAAGCATACCTTTTCCTGTTAGTCTGAGCAGACTTTAGTAAGAAAGGTTAGAGTTACAGTAATCACTGCTGAAACAGTACAAACCAGAGATCAGCTGGTTTTGATCAGAGTGGTTGTTCAGATGTAAATAGAGACAATACAAGTTCAGTTAGTTAAAAGCCTGCTTCACCTGAAGGACAATTGAAGTCTTCTTAATAACATCATAAGGATCAAGACCTGAGCCTTGAACATCAACAGTGCTGGCTTGCACTGAGCACCAGTGAAAATTAAGTCTCCAACATAAAAGAAATTTCAGGTTTTAGGAGTAAATGGATAAATTCATAGTCTGGCATTTCAGGACCAATAACGTAGCTTTAAAACATGGCAACTGCAGGCAGGCGCATCACCTGGTCAACCAGATCTCCTGCTAAAAATCTAGCTGATACCTTAGATCAGCTGGAGAAGCTAAATACTACAGTGAGCCTTACTTTCTAGCTCAGTAGCTCTTTGTTCCCTAAGGGAATGCCCCCGAGGCTACCCCTGGCACTTCAGCCTTTCTGTTTACCCACTTTCTCATCCAGAATTCACCCACCTCCACATGGTGTTCCTTGGCATCCTCACTAGCACAGTGCTTGGAGTAACTCTAGCTTTTCTCATCTCTGCACACAAGTGAGGAAAATGCCTGCTTATAAGCCGAGACATGGATGCCCCGCCACCTGGCCAGAGGCAGACTGCAAGGCAGCAGATAAATAGATGCCAGAGCTTCCACACTGTCCTACTGGCTTTCCCTGTCAGGCAGCTCATCACATTCAGGAATCATGCTGTTTTCATCTGCTGTCCCCTGCAGTTTGGCAGAAGCATCCTCTGAAGAGACCTAGCAAGAGCTAATGCTTATTAACTCCTCAGATATCCATGGGTCTGGATGCACTGAGATATCATGGAATAAGGGCAGTAAGAGTGTCTAGACAGACAGAGAGACAGACAGTCCCACAGCTAGGGGAGAAATTTTGCCAGCAGATATTTCCTCAAATTAACTGTTATGTATTCTGAACAGAGGAACATGTGAAGTGTGTATGGTGAACCTCGTGATTGCCTGCTATGACAACTTTGATAGAATATCACAGAGCCTCTGGCAAATACACAATTAACAAAATATTTTGAAAACAGAAAATCAAATCGCATCTAACTTTTGACAAGCTGTGTTATTAAAAGAGCTCCTTTAGTAGTATAGGTTTTTCCTGGTAGTGATGGGGAGCCAAACCAATCTTCCAGGTTATAGTTCTTAAAAGGAGGGAATTAAATCACTTTAAAGGGCTGCCTTTTACATAGCCTACTCTTAAAAGTCACCACAACCATTTCTGATAAGGATTTCAAAGTGCAAGATCCATTTCTTAGATGTTGATCAGCTGTGCACCATTCCCTTATGCACATTTGCTTTGATAAAAATAAATCTTGATTGACTCAGGTGCGGAAATTAGGAGTTGCCTTGAATCTGTTTGTTTGTTGTTCTCAAGTATAAATTATGTTTGAACAATAAGGGCATGGCTCTCCAAAGGGCTGAGCACCTGCAGCTCACATTCCACTCAGCTGGAGCTGTAAATGCCAAGCAGCTCTGAAAAGCCAGGGTTATAACTGTTCCATTGGATGAGATTTATTCAAACAGTATTGATCGACAACTAAATCTCAGTATAGGGCTGTCTTTCCCTTTCCAACTTACCATGTTTATGTAGAGGCCTAGATTCTGTGTAAAACATCCAGAATAATTTTGTTTAATTAAAAGATTGCAGTGAAAGGAAAGAAAGGCAAAGATGTGCCTTGTTCTGCTGCACAATAAAAAATAAGTAAATACAGTTCCAGTTAATTATCCATCACTCAAAACAGAGACTTCTACTTAATCCAATCATTGGTTAATTAGATTGCCTGTTTTATTCCATCAAATCTACTGTAACTGAATAATCTGCATTTGCATTGTGCTTTGTTTATTTTGATGATTTTCTATTATTAAAAAGGTCACTGTCAGGTCAATTTAGGCATGTATTAGTTGTTTAATGCAACAGGATTTCACATTACACAAATATCTTTTTGTTATTTGTTTTGCTATTACACAAATATCAATTTGAGGCTCAGACTTTTAGAACGATACAAGTATTGAAGGATCTAAAACCTAAGATTTTCAAATAAATTAGATGCCCCATTCTGAGTAAAAAACAATTGTCTTTGACAATCTGGGCTACATTCAATGAGGTATTTCCCAGAATCAACAAGGTGTTTCATTGAGGAGTGAGGAACCTAAGTGGAAAATATATGCAAGAATGGATTTAGGCTCACCGTTTCTAATTCAGAGCTCACTCCATTTCCTGATGGTGATCCCAAGTCAGGTCAGGGTAGTGCAATGCAACTATGCCCTCAGTTGAGTTGCTCAGCTGATGGATGGTAACGTGTTAAGCAGCAGTGATCTGGTTGCATATCTGAGTCTCTGTAAGGTCCTGTTTTGGCTTCCAATGAGACAGAGCACTTTTAGAGATGTTCTACTTTCCTGTAAGCTAACAGGTATGCTTACCTGATGTAGCTCTCTATCCCAGCTTCCAAAAGTGAAGTAGTGCACAGACTAAAGCCTACCTAACAGGCTATTCTTGGGTGTTTTAGAAGAATTAGGGGCTACAGTTGAGGTGATTATGATGCCTTGGTCCCATACTGACATTAGCCTAGTGCAGAGAGAACACCCTCAAGCTACTCAAGCTGGGATAACTGATAAACAACCAGACCAGAACTGGGACATTGAAGGGTTCAGAGGACCTGAAAACAAGAATAGCAATGATTGCCTAAATTTTCCCATGTAAATGTGAATACAGTGGCGCTCACCACTTCTCTCTAAAGGGCTGTTCAAGACCATGGTAAGTACATGAAGGAAATTTCCTTATCTTGAATTTGTGAGAGCTGGGGTTGGTGATAAGAGCATGGATAGTATAATAAAAAGTGCTAATCTCATCATAGCAATCCTGCAGTGTATGTTGCTCAGGGCCAGCTCTAGGTATAGGCAAAATAGGCAGTTGCCTATGGCAACAGACTGCTGGTGAAACAAGAATGAGTTCAGGCTCCTGCAGCCACCTTTGTCAGTGTGAGAGCCCTGGAGAGCCAGCCTAGTGGCTGTTGCTGGAAGAATCAGGACATGTGGGGCCCGTGGCTTCTGCTGACAGTAGTGAGGACCTAAGGGCTTCCCTGCAGCTGTTGTCATCCACCCTTTGCTCCCCTAGCGCCTCTGCCATAGCAAAGTGGAAAGCATGACTCTCTAGGACCCTCCCCTGGTTCTGCTGCTGCTCTTTTGCAGCAAAATTTAATCTTGCTGGCAATTCTGCGCTGTCTGGAGCTTACTTGTGTTATGAGAGTCCTGTGGGCTTACAGTTGCTTGGGGCAGTTTGAGGTTACCCAGACATATCTTTATTAGTTCCTCAGAGCAACGGCGACACCAACACTGACAGAAAGAAGTCAGGAAGGTGTCATGCTGCTGCAGGAGAAACAAGCCAGGCCTTGCAGAAATGTGCAGGCAAAGATCAAACAATTTTTCATGAAATCATGCCAGAGAACTAGGGATATTTCTGTGCCAAGATATTACAGGCATGCATGGCAAATGAAGAATTGTTGCTGGGTCATTCTGGGAGCTGACTCGAAGCCAAGACCTGCCAGCTAGCAGCCTTGCATTTCTAACCTTCCCTGTTGCATCTTTGACCCAAGCAGGGCCTGAGTATAACTATGTTTTCAAGTGTTTTTGCATTATAAAGCGATTTCTGAAAAGTCATGATTTCTTTTTGGCAGGTAATTCATCACTGGAAAGCATCTGAAGAAGTACTTCTTTGAAGAATTTTATTCCAAGGCTCATGTATTGGTCTTTGTGCATTCGTGTTTACAGAGCACTGAGCTGTATTTGCTTTGTTGCTTCATTACTAGAAATATTATCTGCTTGCAAAACAATACATGTTTGGGGAGTGATTTGGTGGGAGGGTGAGGTTGCTCAAAGTTTATTTTTTGCTCTTGTTGCCAATTACTGATGATGCCCTCTGCTTAAGTAAGTAGGCTGGGTGAAAAAGGCAGCTCCTTTTTTCTATGTCCATAAATGATCCTGTCTTTTGGCAGTAGTCTGTGAAGGCATAGCAAGGACATAAAGTTAACAGCCGGTTACATACTGACTCCCACCTCTTCCACACAGGGAATCTCCTTCTGAGCTCAAACAAGGTGAAGTTCAGCTCTGCCTCAAAGACCTGATGCTGAGTATCTGGGGGTATCACATACTCTCTGCCTCACTTTGCAAGCTTTCCATAGCTGTGCAGCCTGGGATTCCTACTCCTTGTCTTTCCTGGACCATACCTGCAAATATTGTCATGATTTTTTAATTATTTTTTTTCTTTTAGCTGCAGCTTATTTTGAGTTACACTATGAACCCAGAGCCAGCAGAAATGAGCAATTCAAAAACTGGTGGGAATTTAAAGGAAGGTCAAAAACCATCCAGTGAATCATTCAAAACTCGTCTGTGACACTCACTGTTCCTGGTTGCTCACTCCTAAAAACTACATGTGGAGAATCTGATTCATTTATTTGTGTGACCGCTTTGGAATCAACAATAGAGTCATTATACCTCCAGATGACATTATTCTAGAGATCCAGGCAGATATTTTCTCCCCCTGAGGTGGTGTCTGTTCATAGAAAGCAGAATTGCTCCATGGCCTCACTGCTGAAGAAGTCTTCGAGCAAAACTCTTGCAGTGTCCCTGCAGCAGTGCCTGTGGAGAGGTGCTTTTTAATTGCTGTTGTCTGTATTCATAGATTTATGGATCAAAGGCTGGGAGGGACCATTGGATCATCTCTTTTGACCTCTTTGAGCCCTTAAATGTTATCACTTACCCCTGCATTGAACACATGTTTAGCTGTAGCATGTGTGCCAGTGAGGAGACAAAGTTACCGAGGGACAGAGAATTCAGCACTTCTTCTGGTGGCTCATCTTCTCTACTGTTAGAAATATAGGCTGCATTGTGGCAGTGCGTGAGGGAGCCATCTCAAGGCCTGAGGCTCTGTTATGCTGGCCCCACTATACATAATTTTAAAAGACAGCTATTGCCCCACAGAACTTGGAGACTGTAAAGTATATGTGAGGTTTAATGTCAAATAGAATTTTATGCAGTTTGTTTCAGGCTGCTTGGCCAAGTGAGGAAAAAATTAAACAATACAGCAGCTTAAAGTAGTTTGGGGCCGAGGGCTGAAATGCAGAAGGCAGGCATGAGGTTCGCACAAATGTCACAGGTACAAGAGGAATGATTCAGAGAGGACAGTTGCCCTTAACATGGTGGTATAATTTATAAATCTAAATAAATAAGTAGAATGTGGAGAAAAAATATAAAATAATAACGAACAGAGAAGATTTCAATCAAGTCCTTGAGGATTAAAGAGAAAAAACAGCCTTGAGGAGAGCTGGACTCTGATCTTTTTCTGAGCTCTGGGTGTCTGCATTCTCTTTGCAAAATGATAAATAATCAAATAAACAGAAGGCTTAAGGATTTTCAAAATGCTGAATAAAATCAACTCCCACATATAAAAATATTGATGTTTCCTGGTGTATATAATTATTAATCTGATTAGAAAGAAAGAAGGGAGTAAAATAACGTAATTATGTCCCTGAATGCATGGTTGAAGGTAATTTAGGGATTTATTTCATTTTTTTGTCCTCTAGAATATCATCTCAGTTTTCTGAACAATACTTTTTCCTTCTGAAGGGCCTTCAGCACTGGTTGGGATGTTTACATATTTTTCTCTTATCTCCTCTGGAATATCTATTGGCATTTTCAAGGCAGACTTTTTCCTTCAAACTAAGAGAAGACTTAAAACATTAAAATTGTGTGGGTCTTATTCTTCTTTGCATTACATTTGTACCTCTTAGGTGAACCGAGTTTGGTGGACTGTCTCCTGCTTGATTCCAGTCTGAGAGAAGAATGAGGCTTGTTACTTTCCTGACTACCTCACCAGTTCAAGTTGATAATTGCTGGTTCTTGGGAAGAGTCAAACATTACTGCTCAGGGTGAAAAGCATTCAGTTTCTTGTGTTTTCCCTGTGAAGTAGTACATGTTTCTCTGAATTTTACATTAAGATTGGCTTATCTCATTAGGGTCCTAAAGCTATTGCAACTTGAGCCATTTATAATGCACTCACATCTTCCCAGGGCCTGAGTTAAGGTAAAGTGCTGGTAAAGACAGCAGCTATTGACCCCCACCCACTTGCACCTTCCATCTCTACAAGTCATAGCTCAAAGATCCAAACCCAGGAAGTGCTGGATTAGGTCCTGAAAAGCATCACTGGAAAGCTAAGTTTGGTGAAACTAGCTGCAAATCAATTCACATGGTAGTAACACAGGCATATACAAAGGATTTCAGCTGCTTGGGATGTTTCTGCTTGCAATCAGCCTTCCAGACTGACACGTTGCATTGCTTGATGCAGCTCTGCTTGCTCAGATTGCTTCCTATAAGTTTTCAATAGGTCAGCAAAGGGTCTACGTGGCAGCCCCAGTCAAGCCGACACATGCCATTACTGCCTTTGAGGCAGGCAACAGCAGCATTATTGAAGAGGGATCATGCCGCAAGAGCAGGCAGATGCAGGGAAATGGGGAACATCAATGCTAAGGGTAGCATAGTCTGAGGCAGGAGTTTCAGTAGAAAACTTCTGGCCAACTGCTATGCAGGGAGAGAAGCTGTTCTGTAATATTTCTTGCTTAGATGTGATGGATGTTCAAATGCTTTTAAATACATCTGCTTATCTTTGAAGTCAGAAACAATATTTAAGATAATCTATAAAAGGCTCTGGGAGCAACTGAAGGAAGTAACTGATAGACCTGCATCATCCAGCACAAGACAGTTCAAGAGACTCATTGGTGTGGAGGGTATGCATGAATGGTGCCTCTGATTAAATGCCACCAGCTGTCTGTTAAATTAAGATCAGGATTAGCAGGTTGGCAGAGACGTCCCAGCTAGGTCTGAAAGGAGTCCATCTGGGCCTGCCAGTCCAGACTCAGCTCTACTCAGCCCTATGCACCCTCCCTAGACACATGCACCCTGCTCAGCCCAATGCACACTACTCAACCCTATGCAAATTTTCCAAGGCTGTGACTGTGGAAGAGCACGTAGAAAAAACAATTTGGCTCTGGAAGCAATACCTGTTTGCAGTTGTGGTCTCTTCACTTCTTTGTACTTTTTCTTAGCATGTCTCAGGCTCACTGCTCTGTGCAGTGGATGGGATGTGGGGATTCATGCGAGGCCCGGATGACACAACACCAATATGATGTGCATAAGGGGACCCTTTATTCACGTATCACTCCGATATTTATACAATAACACGCTTCTCTACGCGCAGCAGTCAGTACATGATTGGTTGCATGCCTCAAGCACAAGTCCTTGAAAGTGCTACGTTGGCTACAGAGCATATCTCACGGACCCTGCAAACACATCCTGTTCTCACATACTTCACATACTCCCTCCAAAGTGTTTATCTTAACTGTGGCACCATTAGCACATCAATATATTCCGTCTGCCTTGATCTGCAGCTGAACCCTGCATCCCCCCAGGCATGGCTCTCTTCAAAGCATAACCCTACATGGGGGAAGGCCTAAACATCTCTTTCTGTCCATGGGACAGAGGAGCTGGAGCAGGGGCTGAGGGATCACAGAATCACAGAGTGGTAGGGGTTAGAAGGAGTCATCTACTCCAAGCCCCCTGCCAAAGCAGGTTTACCTAGGGCAGGTTACACAGGAACTCATCCAGGCACATTTTGAAAGTCTCCAAAGGAGATGCAACAACCTCTCTGGGCAGCCTGTTCCAGTGCTCTGCCAATCGCAATAAAGAAACTTTTCCTGCTGTTGAGGTGGAACTTCCTGTGTTCCAGTTTGTGCCCATTGCCCCTCATCCTATCACTGGGCACCACCAAAAAGAGATTGGTCCCGTTCTCTTGACACCCACTCTTTAGATATTTCTAAACATCGACCAGATCCCTTCTCAGCCTTCTTTTCTCCAGGCTAAACAGACCCAGGTGTCTCAACCTTTCCTCATAAGAGAGATGTTCCAATCCCTTAATCATCCTCATAACGCTTCATTGGAATCTCTCCAATAGTTCCCTGTCTCTCTTGAGCTGTGGAGCCCAGAATTGGACACAGTACTCCAGATGTGACCTCACCAGGGCAGAGTAGAGAGGGAGGAGAACTTCCCTTGACCGGCTGGTCACACTCTTCTTAATACACTCTAGTATACCATTGGCCTTCTTGGCCACAAAGGCACATTGCTGCATCATGGGAATGTGACATTCCCTTGGATGGGAATGTGGTCTCTGTAGGGATGTCCTGCCAAACTGCCTGTGTATGCCAAGAAGGTCCTAGGGAGAATTCAGTTGACAGGAAGCCAGTTCCCTCCCTAAATTTATCACTGTGTGAGAAGACAAGAAGGTGCTTAGGAAACAAGACCAAGATCATTCTGGCTGCTTTACATGACATACAAGTGACCCGAACAAGACATTCAGAGGCCCTCTCCTCCCTTCTGATGCCTTTAACCTGATGTAACTCTAAAGAACTCAGTGGAGCTACAGCTTTATCAATAAGAGGTAGCAACCTGGACCCCTTGAGCAACATAATGTGGGAACACTAAAAAGGCAGAACTATTGGTGCCAAAGAGGAATACAGGTCAACAGTGGCCTCTGACAGTAATGAGAAAGTAGGAGGCTCTGATGGGAGTTCCTCTCAGCCCTTTCTCATCAGGCCAGAAGTTGTATTGTGAAACCTTTGACTACAGGGAGGAATTAGAGTGAAATTGCAGGCTCCTGGCACTCTGCTGCATTTTATGAGGAACTCTTGGGCAAAAAAAGTAGGAAAACCCCTCCTTTTTTTCCTGTAAAATTGAAATAAAGCAAGTAACAGTATATGTCAGACCCTCCAGAAGTCTTCACATTTCCCTTCACTCTCAGAATTAACTTAATAGGCTCCAAACATAAACTGCTTTAACAGCCAGTATTCTGACATCTCTTGGTGTTATCTAGAAAATGTCAGCAGCTCAAATGCAGAATAGAAATGTGGCTTCAATTTTCTTTCAAGCACTTTTTTTTGTCCTTTGACATCCAATAGCTTCAGGGGTGATGCCTCAATTCAAGAAGTAGCTGCCTTAAATGACACATGGTGAAAACAGACATGCAAATTCCAAACAGGTTTCAAATTAAGTTTTTGAATATGTAAATTTAGAAACATAAATTTAAATTTAAACTACAGGGGGATGGGAAATGAAGACCATTTTGGCTGCTTAGAAAATTTAATACAAGATGTTTTCTTCTTTCTAAGGCCTCACAAGTCTAAAGTTCCAGGTAGATGGAAATATTCTGAATCTTACATACGCACATCTTGGTCAATTTAATTTAAAATAAGTAAAAATTCCTGAGGTACAGAGTTTATATGTGTATAATGCAAGAACAAGGTTTGTGACTAGCTAGATGCAGACCAATGCAATGCCTCAGCATGTTATTACATCTTCTATCCTCTTGCTTTTCAAGCTTTGCTGCCATTCTGCTCTTAAAACCCCGTTCACTTTGAGAGTTTTGTGACATAGCTCTTTACAGATTCTCAGCTTTCCTTCACTTTGTTGTGGTCCACTTGCACTTCTGGTGGTTTACAAGAGTCCAACAAGGACCTGACCTTCTGGCACATCTCCTGCAGGCTCAAGTGTTATACCCCTTTAGCTACTTTGGGCTGAGAAATTTCAGGTGTGCTTTGCAAATCCAGACCTCTGATGAAAACCATATCTTTAATTTTCTTTCTGACTTTATTTATCACATAGCTGTAATCTTAAACTCAGGATGGCCAAACTGATACTAGTTTTTCCTCTACACAAAACTCTGCCTTCTTCCCATCTTTTTCCAGCATCACAGATGTGTTATTTTTGACTCAGTCCTTCCACATCACCTCTAGATTTTGTCTTTTTCATCCCTGTAGTACTTGTTCTGAAGCTTGGTTTCTTTCGTCATCAACAATTCCTTTCTCGTTTCATTTCAGCAATTTTAGCTCCCTGAAGCTAATTTAAAATATTAACTGTTCAGGTCATCTTTCAGACTTATCAGTGGCCACAACCAGTCCTTCAGGTGCGTTCCATGGTTCAGTCAAAATTTGTCACCTCTGCATTCAGGGTCTTTCATTTCTTAACTTCAACATTTCTATTTAGATGAATAAATTATGACACTGACCATGCCATTTCTTATAGAATAGTCTGTTCTGCCCATCAGTCTACCTTTCTACCTAAAAGATGCATCTTCTTCCCATGATGCATTTAAGATTCTGGGGAAATCTCCATATTCACAGAGGTACTAACATTCACTTCTCCATAATATCTTAAAAAAACCCCAACAAAATCCACTGCTGTTCTTAGTTGGCTCAGCGACATTTTTTCTTTCCTATGCTCTCCACTCCAGTTGACTTTAATGTTCATTATCTCTTTGCCACAAGTCAGTAACAGTAATATCAGCAACAAAACCTGCCACCAAAGAAACTTCCAAATCCTGCACCAGCTACAGCATCATCAAACAGCAGGTTATGCTGTAAATCATATCACAGATGCCTCTGCATCTGTGTTTCTACTGTACAGCCCCAAATCATATGACTGCCTCTGCATCTGTGTTTCTATCATACAACCCCAAATCTAAAGGAAACTGCCATCACAGAGTGATATCAACAGCTGCTATCATAGTACAGATTCACTAGTGACAAATACCAGTATTCTGCTTAAACCTGACTTTAAAGAAAGAGAGAATGCGTTTGAATTTTAATTTCATTTAGACCCGTTAGAGAAAAATAAACCTGAAAATCCAGAAAATCTAGTTCCGTTTTGTCCATCCACAAAATCTGAGTGTTAGGCATAACGTTAAAAAGCTTCACTACCAAGAAATATGCAAGACTTCCCTAAAAATCCCTCCAGAGAATGCTTTTTTCTCGTCCTGACAGGGTTTAAGGTCATTCAGTCTTCCTCCACCTGTTAAAATATTGTGTGGATTACCAAAATGTAATTGGCGCTTAAATACCATGCTGCTATTGCCTTGAGTCAAAAAGATATGCAAAAGGGGCAGAAGGAATGTGTGATAAAGCACATTTTGGAATGGAAACTAATGCTTTCTTTAGCACCAGTCTAACTCAGAGGGCATCTTGGATTCAAATTAATGGACTGTTGGCAGCTGCTTATAAAATTAGCTTCCAAAAGAAAAGTGCAAATTTAAAACTTTAATTCCTTGCAAGCAGCTGCAAGGAATCTTTTGCAGCTCCAGTTCTGCATGGAAGTGGAAGAAGGTTTGATTTTTACTTAGTAAATGTTTACCTGTTCTACCAGTTTTGTCAGTATATTATATTTTGGATTAAAAGACTTTGATTGCAGAAAGTAATCGCTGAAGAATAATAACCTGGCAATCTTACATATCCATCAGAGACGTGGATTGGCTCAATAATATGTAAAAATTGTTGGACAACAGAAACTTAGCTATTAGCATCCTAACTTGAAAGATCCAGAATAGGTTTTATTATTTGTTTCACTTTTCAGAATGATTGTCTTTGTGCATATATACTTATATGTGGAGGGCTTGGCAATAATATGATCTTGGAAGGCTTTTAATCAGCTCAAGGAGCTTAACTTGGTGTGTGAAAATGTATCGAAGCAAATGTTAAAGAAGTTGGCCTGGCAGTCAGTGAGCAGCTGAAGGGCTGAAGGACAGCACGCGACACCCATTAGGCAGTGAGTGGAGTGCCAGGACTAACAAATGCCAAGGTAGGGGCTGCAAAAAGTCCACAGACTAATAACTCACAAAAAACACCAAATAACTGAGGATATCTCTATGTTATGTTTCCTGCCCATCATGTTTATGCGCTCAGAGAGTGACTGAGTTAGCCAGGATCCAACAACTAAACTGCATTCACACATGACTAAAGGGAACCTTAGCAGTAAGGATGTGACACGTGTAGCTTAAATTTATGACGGTTCATCTGCTATGTGAGTGGTATCTTGAACAGAGTCCAACAGCTCTTCCGTCAGCTGCATCCATATGCTATGCATGTGTTCCCTGTTAAGCACATCTTTTAAATTTAGTCTTTGTGGGTGCATGTTCTACGCTTTCTCCATGTTTGTGGCTTTTTCGTGTGCATTCTTTAGAAAAATACTCCTGTTCATTTCAAAGGCTGTCGCGAGCTCTTCAGCTGCTCTCCAGTCGTTCAGCCATGACCTTGGCAAGACACCCCAGTGTCCTCCCTTCCTGTTTTATCCCCAGCCACACGGCAGCCACCGCTGCTCTTGGGGCTGCACCACAAGTTGTGAGCTCCTCAGGGAACCATTAGTGTTTCCCTGCTCCTTTGTTCAGAGGTGGTGAACATCTTGCTGTGCTTGCAATGATGCTTGCCCCTGTTTAAAATTTATAGATTCTTAGGCAGAATGATTTGAATATGATGACAAGCCTCCCCACACAGCACCTTTTCTAGTGGATTTTAAGGCTCATCTGTTGATTTTTGTAATCAATGCTTACCACTAACAAGAAATCACACCTTTGCTATATGAGTGCTTGTATGTTTGAAAGCAATAGTTGCCCTCTACGGTTCTCCCCTAAGTCTCCGAAGTGAAAAGACCTTTCCTAGAGGAAACTGTGAGCCAAGCGGAAATAGGTGTCAAACTTCCCAGTAGCACAATGATGCACACACACAATAGACTATAAAAGCCTTTTCTCTGGCAGGCATTTGTTCCCAAGTCTTCTTCTGGAACAGAACATACTGCCCTACCATCAGCAAAGAACTGAAGACTCAAGGAAAATAAGAAAATTAGAAGGGAGAGAAAATATGAAATACTCTTCTCACAACTAGCAATGTGGAGGAGAGCTGCTGTGATATTAAAGATTGGTGCCATTCTTTAGACTTGAGATTTATGAAAGAAATGTATAGCACTTCCCAGAGGAGGGGGGGAAAGCCAAACCACTAGAAATGTAATTATTCTGGACACAAAATTATATCCTCAAGTAAAAATGTTATGAGGCAAAACATAACAGTGAAGTGCTAAAAAGTACTGTCTGCGTGTTCAGGAAATAAATTGTAAGTTAACATTTGAAAATTGAATAGTGGTAAAGCTTAAAAAACAGAGGGATTAAGGAATCTGCTGTAGCTCACATGGTAATCTGTGCCAGAAAAAAGTACAGAACTTGGATGTCTTCTGGTTTTAATGACACACACTGTTTCCTCTTCCCACAGATAACCCTACTGATGTGGTTGTCTTGCAAGGAGAGGGTGAATTAAAAAATAGCATCTATTCAAATATTTAGCACATGGCCACAGTAGAATTCATGTTACCTAACTTCAGCAGTCTGAAAGTTGGAAATGGGATTCATCTGCCCAAATTTAGATTCCTACAGTGCATACGTCAACAGCTGAGCTAGTCATACTGACTCCTTTATAGGCAATGAAGAGAAACAGGCACTTCTGATGCGTAAGCACATCTCATCCTAAAACATGTCTAAAAGAGATCCAGCGAATCACTGGTAGAAGTGGCTTTTTCTCCAGCAGCTATAAAGAGAGTCCAGACTGTTATAGTTATGATACAGGTTTTTAAAGTTTGGCAAGATGAATTTCTCTCTGGGTGTCTAATCTAAACTGATCGTTCTCATTTCCTCATTGTGTTGACAGAGTGAAACAGCCACTTCCAGAGGTCTTGGTCATCTTGGTCATCTCCCTCAGCCACAAATGCCCAAGATAGCTTGTATGAACTGCCCTCCAGAGGTATTTGCTGCTGAGCATTAGAAGCCTCTGGGATTGCTGAGGAGTATGAGCTGAGAGGAATTGGAATAATTTGAGCCATTCCTCATTCCTCTCCCAGGTATTTTTGTGGTTTTAAAAACTTGTCTCCAGAGATATGGAAGGCTCAGGAGGACAGTGCCAGGAGAGGAGGAGTGGCTCCAAGGGCAAGTAGAATCAGACGGTGTCATTTTTATTACCGTATCATTTAAGCCACGGTCTTCCCTGAAAATTTTCCCTTCCTCTGTCAGTAGCTACCGCTGTTAGTGTCAAAGAGGAAGGGTGTTTTTTCTTCACAGGTGCCATGCTGTGCACACAAGGCTTGGAGGCCTGTCCCAAAGCCAGACTGCATTCCCCTCCAAAGTCAAAGTGTTGCTTGCACACTAGCACACCCTATACTGGAGAGAAAATGAAAAAAAAAAAAAAGGCAGGAAAGTGCAACAGTAAATGGAATATTAAGGATCATGAAACTGGAAATTACTTCTCTTTTTTTCCTCCATTTGACCTGCACAGTGAGATAATCCCTCAATTCACATTTATTTCATCCCTCTCTGAGTCACACAGTGATCCCTCGAGTATGAAAATGATGGGCTGCAGATTTTTCTGGTCACTGTGCTGCCTTTTGCTGCTCCATGCCAAGCGAGGCATGAGGTCTCCTGCAGAGCTTGAGTGTAGCTCTCTGATGTAGCTGCACACATGTATGTGCACACAGAGAGAGAGAGATCACCATCTCAGGGAAGGTGCAGTGGCATGGGTTGTGGAGGGACTCATTTTTCATCCTTCCAGGTACTGATGGAACACTCAGCAAAATATACACCTTTGTCTTTGCTTCACACTGTCTCTCCAGAAAGCTGTGTTCAGAATCTCACACTTCTTTTTCCTGTTTAAGCGCCCTTTAATTACCTGCTACATGTGAAATGGATCCTCATTAAATAGAATTTATCCTAAAACAGTCCTGATTAAGCAGTAGTAATTATTGCTCTCTGCCATTAGGCTTAGTCAGTCCCCAGGGAAACTTCCTGACAGCAGGAAGAAGATGGGGATCTCTGCTCTCTGGTGCAGAGACTCTGGTTTTGCTCTATGTGGGCACAGCTCTGAGCCTGGGGACCAGGGAACATTGCACTCTGGGGTTAAAGACAGGCAGTGTGGTTTTGCTTTGTTCTGTGCTCCTGCAGCAGCTCTTTGAGATACCTCCCTGAGCCCAGCTTGAGGAGGCAATGAGCCAGGCTCCCTGCCATCAACACTGGCCAGGTGGCCAGCAGTGCTTTCAGGCCATCAGGCGATTTCATAAGCCATAGGGGAGCCTCACACCTCTGCCTCCTCATCCTGTTTTTGCACGCAAGCCATAGCAGCACTGCAAGCTGGATTCTGCACTCCCGGGCCATGCTAGCCATTCTTGGAGCGGGGGACTGAGACAGCTTCCCCTCCCTCTCCCCAGCTCCCGCAGGCATTGCTGCCTGCTGTCTGGGCAGCAGCTGAGCAGGCAGCAGCAGCAGCTGTAAGGCTTGCTGGGGGGAAGGGATTGCTTCTTTAATTTCTCCAGGTCCTTTTGGGCTATCCCCATTTAAGACACACTCACCAGGGCCAAACTGTACCTCTAGATTAACCAGTGGCTTATGCAGGAGCTATATTCTCTGCCAGTCAGCTCAGGAGAAAAGGGTGGGGGTCTAAAGGATATGTAGGGACTACTTAAGTCCAAAGTCAGGACCAAACTTAGAATTAGCTTGCTACTGCAGCGGAGGGTAGACATTAGGCAGAGGATGTCTGGACCCTTCACTTGGTCTTATTTTTCCCAAGCCCTCTTCCAGGCAGGGAGGTAACTTGACTCAGTCTCAATTCCCCAAACTGTTCTGTCAGAGGCCAGTTTCTCAGCAGTGACACATGCAGACTGAGGGCAGATGAGCAGTGGGAGGAGGTGACCCTGGATTAGGTCCAGGTCTTCCAAACTTTGATGTGAGCATAGAGCATCAGAGGAGCCACTTGGAAACACAGAGAAGCAATGGTGCCCAAAAGCAGGAAGGCCTCAGCAGCATCACTCATTCTGCCTTGCCGTCCTCACCTGTTCTTCTCAATCTGTCATACTCCTGGAACAAAGGCTGCCATTCATCCTGCAAAAGGTCTGAGTACAAAACAGGGCACACACAGAGGGGACACTCCACGGACAGAGATTTCCAGGCTCCAGGAAACTATGCTTCATCAGCCTCCACAGCAGATCATACCTGGATCATCACATTTAACACTCATGGAAGGGTCTAGCATTTCTGACCGTGTCCATTCTAGTTTCTAGCCCATTAACACACTGGCCCCCACGGTTTCCTGCAGCAAGGAGTTCCCCTGTCAGTGATACACTGAGTGAGAAAGCACACATGCACAGTGAGTGTTAGAACCACTGCCTGCTTGTTTCAGGAGAAATGCCAGTCCTGTTACAAGAAATGGTGCATAATGACTACCTGTTCACTGCCATCCATTAACTTTTTTTTATTTTCTAGGTGTGACTCTTTCCCCAGGTGGAAAAGAGCCAGCTCTGTGGCATCCCACAGCATTTCTTTTTCTGCAAGGCTGCACTCTACAGACCCAAAAGTCAGACCACTTAAGCTGAAGCTCAAACCTTGTTGTTATCCTACATCGCTACCTATATGAACATCTTTGTCAGGGCAGCTTCTGTGTCTGCAGAAAGACCATCTCCTTTTCCCAGTCCCTCTCATTTCTGTCCTTCCTGACTTTTCAATTTCAGTATCCATAGGTTACAAAGCTGGCTGCCTGCTTATTCTGCTCCTCTGCTTGCAGGACACCTAATAATAGCACTTACCTGGAACATTTAGTTCTCCTGGACCTGCACAAACCCTGATCACCACACTGGGCTTGTGAAGGAGCTGAATATTGGGCACTGATATAGCAGAAGGACTGGGAAGGCTGACAGCTCCCCCTTCTGCTCTGACCCCCAGCCTCCACCTTACATTCCCACATGGCTATTCACACTTGTCCCCAGTTCCTTCAGCCCATGCTCTTGGCACTATACCAGAAGCAGGTATAGTGTTACCCAGAAGCAGGGACTTTTCTGGATGAAAGTCCAATACTGTGGTCCTGCTTCCAACCCTAACCATGGTACACAGACCCATGGCATACTCAGGAGCTGTTTTTGTCATATGATCACAGTGCATATTCCCAATATCTTCAAGCTCAGTCCCGCAGCACAGCCATGATGCTCAAAATGTTATTAAAGAGTAATTTTATGGAAAAGTAAAATGAAAGCTAGGTGGCTGGGTAATGGCCATGCGGGGTCAGAGATGGGGTGAAGCTGTACTCAGGACCTCAGAGGAGTTCCAAATGATGCCTATCTTTCTGGGGCAGGACGAAGACATATCAAACAATGCATCAGATGCTAGTCTCGCCTGGGATGAGGACTCACACAGGATGCCACAGTGAGGCGTATCTCACACAGAATAACTGCACAGAGGCAGATTCCTCCCCCTTCGTTCCCTAAATCATCCTGACTTGCATCTCAGCCTTAGCAAGTGGGACTCATGCAATTTGGAAACAGATTGAGTAGTGAAAAATAAATAAAACTGTACTGTGTGTCAGCAATGTTTCCTATTATTTCTGGAAGGTAGGTACAAAGCATAATACTGCTGGCATTAATAATTCCCTCATTCTCCTCTGTTCCATCAGTGCCATGAGTCTTGCTAAGATTCACATGAAAAGATATGAATATGATGGACTGTGCTGAGTTTGCCCAGAATTCTCAATATTCAGCTGAAAATAAACTGGAGCCCTGATGCCAAATCTTCAGTGCTGATGACTTTGCTTCCATCTCAAGCAGAAAAAGAGACAGATTTCTCTTTTTCTGCTGGAAGTTAGTCATATAATCCTGTAATCAGTAGAGTGCTGGCCTATCATTTGCAAATCAGAATAGATGTCAGGAGAGAAAGTATAAAAACTGAACATTCATTGCTCATCCACCATAATCACCATAAATATATCCTTACATCTGAGAGCAGATGTGTCAGGTTAATTTTATTTGCAGAAGTCTCTTCACATTATTTCTTTTAAACCCGGTTAGTGTCTCCCAGCCATTTCATCTGCTACCAAACTATTGAACTGTGGATAGATCTGATGCTTCTCTCCCCCATCACACATCCAACATATTCATTTCTCTGCAACTGATCAGATTTTGAATCCTCCTGTCCAAAGTCAGCTGAGAGACACTTCCAAGTCACTTCTGGCTCTATAGCACCTTAGACTAGCCATCCCAGGCTCCACAGCCCTGTCTTATATTCTCCAGCCTTTCTGCCATATAACCTGCCATCCAAACTCCTTCTGAAAAAATTTTCTAGAACTTCACCTTGAACCGCGCCCTTTTCTTACCCTCTTTCTGCTGGTTTCTCTCACTCTGTTTAAAAGTATCCCTGCCATTGTCCAAGCACAACATCTTTCCAAATTCAGCAGTAATTACATCACTTTTTCCAACTTAACTCCAATTCCTACAGACTCCTTAAAGTGTCTCTTGCGCCTTTAATTTCCTTTCCTTGTACCTCTCCCAGAGCAGCATGTAGTATAGACTTCCCACACACACACTCACCTCATCCCTCACCAGTGAGATCTTACCCGAGATTTCACCTTCTTCCTTTCTACCTGACATAGGTGAAAGAAATGTAAGAAATAGCAATGTAGAAGCCTTCTCTGGGTTTCCCTGTCTGTTCTGTCTTTACTTCTTCTGTCTCCTAGAGTATCTAAAAAGGACCATGACTATGTCCAGATGTTAGTCTTCACCCAGCATAATGGTCCTGGGTAACAAAGAGTAGGGAAGACCCTGTGTCTGAGTCACCAGGTGCACTTTCAGAAGGTCTTTGGATCCTTGCCTATGAGATATTCCATAAATACCAATCTTTGCCCTAACCTTGAAGTTGCAAGCATGTCCTACTGGTGTCAGAGGAATGGAGGAACAGAGGCAGGCAGAGTAACAGGGCGGCTACAGAATAACTGATTGTTAGTGCTAGGTCTCCTCCAGTGAGCATGTGTGACCAAAAAAGAGAGTTCCTCCAGATGGCCTGCCCCCAAGGGAGCCAGGCAAGAGAAGAGGAGGCAATGCTGATCCCTCAGACACCTACCCCTGCTCTCTCTCTTTCCTTTGACTTCCCTTCCTTGCGAAGACTCCTCATCTTCCACAGGCCTCTGGCTCCTCTTCGACTCACACCCCTCCTGTTAATATGAAATTATAACACTGGCAGGCTTGGGGTGATCGCCAAATATCTACCCTGGTGCTGCTGGTGTATTAACAAGGGCAGCAGATTTCACACATCTCTGAACTGCTGTTTTGGGCTGCCAGGAGCAGCAGGAAGCCTACACAGCATCAGTTACACTCTATTCACACTCAGGGGTTAATTTGTAATCAAAAAACTGCAAACTCTTTCTTCTTTCTTCTTTTTTAATGACGGTTCAGGTTCTGCAGAAGCAGAAGATTGGCAAAGGAGAGAAAGGTATGATGTTTGTTTGCATCAGCTATCATGTTTGGTGTTGATGAAGTAAAATCCTAGCGAAGCCAAGACAATCTGTAGTTTTTATGCCTGTTTAAGCATCAAAATTAACAGAAAGGGGAAGGAGAAAATTATATCTTGCCCCAGTGGCTTGTTTTAATTCTACAAACTGTCTTGATAGCCTCAGACACAGCTGATACATAGCAGGAGCACAGTCTTTTTCCTTGATGAAGATAAGGCCAATTTATAAAGGCACATAAACCATCCTGACACAGTGAGCCAACAGGGCAGGTGTTTGGCACCTCTGTCCTGGAGAGAGGGAAACTGTAGGGAGCTAGCCTCTCTCAGCTTCATTTATCTAGAGGCCTTTTGGTGGTCCCAGCTCCTGGCATGTTGGACCAAGTTTCTCAGAAGCCCGACCTGGAGGTCTCCAGCTGAAAAGGCTGCTGGGGTTCCCCCATTCCCACAGCCAAGTCAGGAATAGGAGCAGGAAAAAACAGGAAAGGCACTTCTCTAAAGAGACAGACAGAAGAACAGGGCTCCATGAGGCTTAGCAAGCCTATGGGAGTAGGACATGGATGAAGAATGGCTTTGGTTTAAGATGCCAGAAGCAAAAGATGATGTGGGTTGGAGAGGCCCTGGTGGATTCCCACCACCATGGGGTGGCCATGGCTCCATCCAGGATGGCTGCAGGCTCATGCACATCCAACATTAGAGTCACTGACACTAGACAGGCACAACTGAGACCAGCAAATGAGACCCAATTCCAGACTAGAGACCCCAAATGGATTTTAAAATAGGCTTTGCCTAAGGGTGAGGAAATAAGCAAGGTGACATTTCTAATTTGGACATGGGCCTGTCCTTGCAAGACTATGTCTCAGAAAAACAGCCTCTGGAAGAACCTAGGCAGGGATTGGATTTGAAAGAGTCTGGAGACATGGCATGGGCTGATTTCTGTCAAACCAGACTTAACTGTGATTGTAACTTCCTATTGCTGTTGCAAAACACAGTCAAAGCAATTCAGAGGCCAGGTATTTTGCACAAGAGAAAGGGAAAAATCCATGCTGGTGTAGAAAGCACGAGTAATACCTCAATCCATCCATGCCAACCTGGTACCTCACATCCACAAAAAATAAAATCAACCGGAACAGACCCAGAGACATGCTACAGGGAGCAGGCAGCCTCACTTAGAAGAAGAGGGAGGAGGAGCCCATCTTGTTAAAGCTGGCAAAACAAAGGATCTGAATGCTGCCTATAAACATATTGGGGGTAGACACCAGGGAAGGAAAACAGCTGTTATGCTGAAGGACAGCACTTTCACAAGAACAAAAGAATGTGAACAGGCCATGAATACATTTGTCAATATGATCATGAGACATGGTGCCTACAATAGCAAAGGACTTGCCTCGGCGACCAGGATGCCCCATTGGTTTTAAGTTGTGCAGTGAATCCCCTGGCTGTTGTTCCTGATTAATTTCTCTGCTATTAGCTTTATGCTCCTTGCCTGATAGTCATTTTTAATTCCTCAGGGTGCCACATCCTGGTGTATTTGTCATAGAAAAGACATATTTAGAGCAAGAGCACCTAACCCACCCCCCCGCCCACATCCCAAATCATGCAGGAGATGGGAAGAGCTGCTCCCCATGTTGGTGAGAGAAAGCCATGGGAAGAAAAGAGAAGAGACTGCCTAAATTACACCTCATGGTAAAGGCCGCATGAACGTTAAAAACTGGGGAAGTCGTTGAAATTTGCTTACCTACAGGGGCAGATGTACAGATGAATGAGATCCCTAAAGATGAAAACAGAAACTCTCATGAGAACACATATGGAAAGTTTTTACACTTGAGATAGCTGTGATCAAGGTTTCTGGTTTTTAATATTGTACTGGGCAGGCTGGGGCCCCACTGTGTTAGGAGGCATCTTGCTGACTTGCTACATCCTGGAGGCTGGGGCAGTGGAGGCAGGGGGAGTCTGTTGGCTGCTTCATTGGAGGTGACTCTGCGATTCTCCCCACCATCATGTGTCTGAGAGAGGAATGATTTTTATGCTCTGGGCAGGCAATATGCTCCTTACTGTGGTTCTGGACTCATTTTCTGGGCAGAGAATACACCAGTGACAGATCATTTTTAATTATTTTGAGAAAAAAAGAATGTGCTTTTTTATGTGAGCTTCTCTGGGCTTCAGAAATTATAAACATCTTCATATTTAAGTGTCAGCCTTGATATGCGCAGCTGATTTAGACCTCAGTGATAAATATATCTGCTCTGCTATGTGTCATTTTTGGGGAGTTATAATTGAATTAAAATTGTGTACTACATGGGCAGGCTGTGATAGGTAATTAAGTTTATTGATTATGCCATAGCTCAGTCTGTCAGATGTACAGTGCACCCTGCACTATAATTGCTATTATATATACCGGACAGAGCTCATCTCAGATGGTGCAAACTGGCATAAGGCCATTCCTTCAGCAACAGCTTTTACCAGTTCGGGACTCTGTGTTACTGCTGAGTCTGCGTGAGAGGTTCGTAGGCTAAACAGATGAACATCGTCTTGCTAGTAAACATTGTAAAATTTTATGTTCATCTATTTCAGCAGCCACGTGGGTTGAAAGCTCCATAAAGCTCCTCTCTAAGCCTGTGGTGGTTTATAGGTTCACATGGAGGCTATACCGAATTTTGAGTTTCCAGTCAGGAGCAGGAATTGCCTTTGACTGAGGACCACACTGAGCACTGTCAGATTTTTATTCCAAGCCCTGAACTCAACACAGAGTTGGGTTGCAAATCGGGAAAAACAAAATATTTGCAGAGCATTTATTCTCGGGCAGCACAAATAACAGATTTTACCTGAAGCAGCCACAGCTCTTCAAAGAGTAAGAAAATTGTGTTTTGATGCCCGTGTTAAAATGAAAGAGGGAAGACTGGGAATAGTGGGAAGGGACACCTGGAGGAGAGTCAATGGACTCTGGGTGGTGATGCCTGGGGCAGAGAGTGGGCAGAGAGATTGCAGGAAAGGGAAAGGTACATGTTTATAAGATCTTCAAGGTGTTTCAAGGGGACCATTGTGGTGAAGAGATGTTGAAAGGTATTTGAGGTGCTCAGGGATGGCATCAATGTCATGTCCTCCTAAGGACTAGCAAACCAGGCTTCTTGGCAGAGGAAGGAGAAAGGGTCAGGCAGGGGGAGGGGCTGAAGGAGAACTCATATAGCAGGGCTCCCTGCTCCTGCTTCAGGGGATGTGGGCTGGCAGTGGGTACTGCTGCATGGGCTGCCGCCTCCTCCATTCGACCTTCCAGCTCTGCCTGTGGTATCAGGAGAAGCCTGTGGGGCAGGCAGCAAGTTGCGCACCCAGTCCAGGGCAGACCCTTCCCATATTTCCAAGCAGAAAAAAGTCTGATGAATTGTGTGTAGTGCCACTGATTTGGAGAACATTTTATTCCTCCATAACAGGTCTGGTCAGATGCTGATTCCCCATGTCTCTGCTTGAAAAGAGAGCAATGCCTAAATTTCAGGAGCATGTAGTGGTATCAAAGTCTGTAGCACAGTAAGCACATGAAGGTCTGAGTCGAACAAATCACAGAAGTCACTGATGAAGCCCATGGGAGTTCTTCTGAAGTCAATGGGACCACTCACAGTTTTAAAGCCAAGATTTTGAACAGAGCCTTTGAGGGACTGAGAATTTTGCTTTTGAAAATCAGACATTGGGCATTGAATTTTATTTGGGAATACTGCTTTCTCTCCTATTTAACACACCTGAGCTTCAGTAACCAGAGAACAGGACAAATTAACTTGTATCTCCTCTAGCATGGGATACATATTACTTCTGAGAATTTAGCTTGAATTTGAGGCATATTTCCTAGTCAGAAGACTGAAAAATACTGCGAGAAATGGGTCTGAAAATGTTATTTCTGAAATGTGATAATCTAGTTTCAAGGAGAAGAAAGCAGTAAACCTATTTTCAATTATACTAAAAGATTTTTTTTTCCATTTGGTCTCTTTCTATCCAAATACTTGAGCCTGCTTATTGCTTTCTCCCTGTGATTGAAATGCTCCATTGCTGAATGGCTGCTCTTGCTGGTCTCTGACTGCTGCTAAGCACTTCAGTTTTAAAATGTGAACAAAGAGAATGTGCCATTAGGGAGGGAGGTGTTGTTGGAAGGAAAGTCAAGGCTGAGACTATTTCCTCTGAATATGAGAGAAGATGCTGAAGTTGTATCTTTATTTCCACAGATATTAAAATGCTTTTAAACCTCTGCTAAACTCCAAAGCTGTTTTCATGGACTATGTTCAAAATATGTTGGGAATAAATGGCAATTCGTAATTGCATGATACCTCATATATTTCTGGATAGAGTACACCACTTTTTCAAAACAAAAACTGCATCTCTAAACTCTTGCCCACTTTATGCTACTGCTGCTATGCAACAACCTGAGCCAGCCAGTGCTTTACATGCTCTGAAGGCCTTAAGTGTCCTGAGCTAATTCATTGAATTTTCAGACTATCTGGGTTGACAAGATATTCCCTGCCAGCTGTGCCCTTAATGGGCCTAAGTGATGCTCCTTGTCTTCAGTTCTTTTCCTATATTCCTGAGTAGCTGGGACAAGAGTGGGAGCTGCATTTACAGATGGTTGATTAGCAGGTTTTTGACTGCTCTGCCCCTGTGGTGAGCTCTTGATGATTTTACAAATCTCAGAGGTAGAAATGAGAAAGCCCTCCCCAGCCCCTATAGGAAAGTCCATTGATGGTGACCTTGGAGGCAGCACCTTTCTGTGATGGTCTCATTGAGTTGCTTCTCCAAAGTTCTTCTCTCCAGAGGTGGAACTTTCTTCTCACATCTCATGTAAAGACACAGGGAAGAGGTGACCTGTCCTCTTGTCTCTGTGAGCAATTTTCCCCACCATGTCCAAGAGCCATAGCCAGAAAGCTGAGGAGGGGAAGGTCTTCAGGGAAGATCACTGCCAAGAGACAAAAATAGAATGCTTGCTCTATTCCTTCCCCCCAGGGCACTGGAGGTACCAGGCAGCAGTTTCTACAGCTGGTAAGGATGGAGAACCATCTCTTAACTTTGGCTCCAACTCCAGGACATCCTCAGTCATTGCCCCTTACTCCCTGCTGGCTCTGTTGAAACCACACTGCTGAGATTTTGGTCACTCACCACCTCCTCTTGGTGGTTCAGGGACTCCATTTATATTTAGTAGACCGCAGTAGATGGTTTTCTTCTGCGAATCTCCTCAGTTATGCTTTGACTCAGTTGCTAAGACAGAATATGTACCAACACTGCAGCGGTGGCTGATGCAGCTGCCACAAAATTAGCATTTTCTTTCTTGCCATCAAAGCCATCAAAGTTCCTCCACCACTTGCAGGTTAAGTGAAAGGTCTCAGGAGGGCAGCAGGTAGTTCCTGGTGAGGCTGCATTGGGCCAGGGCAGCACAGAAGGATAAAGTGAATGGGAATGGATGTGCTTAACTTTGCACCAGGCTCCACAGACATGATCTCTCCTCCCTTACAGGCCACCTCCATCTTTCAATAGCCTCCAAATGGGGGATCATCTCAGTCCTATCAAACATGTGCCTACAGCTGGGCACATCCATAGAGCTACTATGATGTGATTTAATGAAAAAAAAAAAAAGTAATTGACCTTATAGGCTTTTCATAGAATCATAGAACACCAGTTTGGAAAGGACCTCAAGGATCATCTGGTCCAACCTTTCTTGACAAAAGCACGGCCTAGACAAGATGGTCCAGCACCCTGTCTAGTTGAATCTTAAAAGTGTCTAATGCTGGGGACTCCAACACTTCCCTAGAGAGATTATTCCAACAGCTGATTGTTCTCATTCTGAAATATTTTCCTTTTGTGTCCAATCAAAATCTCCCCAGGAGTAACTTGTACCCATTACCTCTCATCTTTTCCATGTGGTTCCTAGTAAAAAGGGAACCTCCATCTTCTTTGTACCCACCCTTTAAATATTAGAACATTGTGATAAAGTGTCCCCTAAGCCTTCTTTTCTCAAGGCCAAACAAACACAATTCCCGCGACCTTTCCTCACATCGCAGGCTTCCCAGCCCTTTGGTCATCTTTGTGGCCCTCCTCTGGATCTCTCCAGCCTGTTCACATCCTTTTTGTATAGCAGGGACCAAAACTGAACACAGAATTCCAGGTGTAATGGAAGGATTTGTAGTGCTAAAGGAAGTCTACCTTTATAAATAGTAAGAAGTGTACATTAAAAAAAAAAAAGAAAGGCCAGACCTAAGAAACTTTGTTGAGGTTAACAGAGCTCTGTTGAATTGCCATTGAGGATATCTCCTATTGCATGTGTTTTTCATTGCAGGCAATAGGTTATTTAGGTCCCTTTTGTTATCTTCTGGAAATGCTGGGGTTTAGGAGGCTTTGGTACATCCTACCTCTGTTGGACTGAGTTCTTTGCCACTGTTTCCTGCCCATAGGAAGGGCAATTGCTGTGGGCTAACTCCTGCTCACCATTCTGAGACTTCTCTGAGGGACCTCACTGGGTTACTAGAGGAATCTCCTCAGTAGTAAGCATCCCAAAATCTGCAGTTTCTATTTTTCTGACAAGTGCTGACTTTAAGAAGAAACCGCTAAGCTGACACCACTGAGCTCATGGGCTGGATCTGCCTGTAATGATAAAAGGATGGGAAAGAGATCTTAGGCAAGAAGGGCTGTTTTAGCAGTGACAGGGAGGATATTCCTGGAGTGTGTTCTGCTTTTGCTTAGGATGATGAGATTGTTAAAATGAATAAACAGAAACATGCCAGGCAGCAAGAACCAGGGCAAAGACTGGAAGCAGCCCACTGGAAGGGAGCAGAATGATGGGATCTCTTCTCTGGTGCTGTATAGATCGGTTGTCAAGTCTCTAGCAAACAGAGAGAACTACTCCTCCATCTTCTTTTCCTTAACAAAAATGATCAGGAGCAGAAAGGAAAAAAACCAGCCTATATCTGCATTGCTTTGACTTGTTGCCCTTTCTCCCCTGATTTTAACTTGCAGACCAGATCTTTCTTTCTTTTCTTTTTTCCATGTTACACTAATTGGTCTTGGAGGTGCAGTCGTATTTGAGATGCTTGGCAACGATGGGATGGGAGAGGGAAGAGCTGACTGCACAAAGAGCTGCCACTCTTCCAGTTTGCGTTTGGAATTGTGAAAACCCATTTTCAGGCACAAAAAGCAATCATTACAGTCTGAGACAGGACAGGTATAGGAAAATTGGAACCTGATGAATATTCACCTGAGCAAAGGTGATGTCTTGACAAAGCCATCACAGGTTGTATCTGTGCGGATGGCATCAAAAAGTGTATTAGTTGTTCAGAGAGAAAGAAATTCTGCTACGGAAATGCAGTCTTCACCCTGCTGATAAAGCTATGGCTGAGTGCTTGGGGCAGTCATATTTTTTGCTTGCAATGTTAAGGATAGATTTTAAAGTTCTTGAAAGTCATCTGACAACAAATGGCCTCTGAGATCTGGGCAGGACTCTCTGCAGGTTGGGAAAATTACTTTGTTTTCAATTGTTCTTTAGTCTGCTGGGTACATCACCAGCAAATCAATTGTATTTAAAAATGTGTTCCTTACTACAGAAAATGGAGTTTTCAATTATTTTATAATGGACTATGTTTCCAGAACACAACTGCCACAAACTGATTTTTCTAGAAGAAGCACAGGCTCAGTTCCCCGATTCTTTCTGCAGGTGTTTATGCAATTCATTTAAATGAATTTCTTGGAGAAAAATAACATCTGCTACCATTTCATGCAATTTGATCTATTTCTCTCTCCTAAAGGGAGACTTCATGCCCTTTGTATTTACAGATAATAGTGTTAATATGGAAATTAAATTAAGCTTGGATATAAAGCATACATCAATTTCAGGAAGGTAAACGGGTCAGTAAATGTATTTTAAAGGTTCATTGAGTTGGTAATCCATTTCAGCACACTTACAATAAAGAGATACAGGTTCTTTTATATAACTTCTTATTTTTTAATAACACTTTAATAAAGGATTGAAAGAGAAATACATAAACTGAGAGCCAACTGCTTTTTAAAAATTTTTTCATGAAGTACAGCAAGCTTCATGCTCAACTATAGAAAATGTAAGCCTTAAACTAAAACAAATGCCACAGCTTGTTAACGTAACAGCTTAATATCTTGTTATTGGAACACCAAACCAAGTTGGAGTCAGAGCTCCAGGTATACCAGCTCCTGCAAATAAAAAGAAAATATTGTTCCCACGCATTAGCTAGCTGGCTGCACAGAAAATACAAATAAAAGCACACACTGGGGAGAAATAATAACTCCCAGGGCAAGGTGCTTCACAGCAGGTTGGAAACAGCCAGCCCCCATGCAGCCTTGCTCCTGGTGAGAAGCAGAGATGCTCCTCTTCTCTGAACTGCTGCCTGAAAGTGGGGTAAGCCCCTGGTGCTGTGCCTCTGTGAGCCAGCAAGCATGACCTGGGGCCCTCATGCAGTCTCCAGGATCTGGCTGTTACCTCCCATTAACACTTATCCTGTGCCCTCTCACTGTGCCAACCGGTCAGCCGATGCCATGGGCCACCCTGCTAACCACTAGCTCAGCTCAGGGGCCTGCAGGCTGTTTTATTGCCAGTCAATACATTCTTCCTGACATGAAAATCCCTCTTTGGCTACTTCTGTGCCAACCCATCTCTCCCACAGATTCCTCAGCCAGGATCCACGTGCTTTACTCAGATTATTGACCAAAGAGAAATCAATTTGTATCTTCCAGCCCTTCAGAGCCTCTGCATCACCAATTAATCCTCCATCCCATCCCATCTTCTAGTAAGCCATGGGTTGGTCTCTCCCAACACACCATCAGGGATGTCTTTCAAGTTGGATGATCTTCTAAGATCTAATGAATACCTGATTGCTGCTAAAAGCCCTCACTTCAGTCTGGGCACGTCTCATTCCTAACCTCTGCAGGCAAGTCTATAGTAGGTTGGTTTTTAAAGTCTTTTCTACTTAGAGTCTCCTGAAGGATAAAAACAAAAAAAGTGTAATTTGCATTTGCAAGCTATCATTTTCCAGAAGTGGAAAGGCAACCTTGGGGCACCTTCCTCCTCCAGGAGGGAAGGAGGAAACAAGTAATTGCCTATTCATGAGCCAGCATTGGTTTTCCAGGGAATGCAATGCTCTGAAGCAGGGTACATAGAGAATAGTGGTGATTAGGAAAATACTAGCTCTGGTAATTCAGGCTCCTGGAAGGAACACATGCATAAAAAGTTAAATCTCCATTTTTACAATCTAATGGTGAAATGCATCTCATTTTCTCTCTTGAATTCTCTCGCATCATGCTTGTATCTGGCTTACAGATAAATCCAATCAATCAGCTGAAATATATCTTGAAAAATAAGACCCTTTGAAATGTTGATCTACTGAGGAAAACATGCTTTCTTCATGCCACGCAGTAGTGACTCCTGACTCTACAACAGAGCAGGAGTAAAAGTGCTTTCTGCAGTTGGGCTGCAGAGCCCCAGGACCAAATCTAACTATGGTGTTTCATTAAAAT
Source organism: Brachypteracias leptosomus (assembly GCA_013401335.1). Classification (NCBI taxonomy): domain Eukaryota; kingdom Metazoa; phylum Chordata; class Aves; order Coraciiformes; family Brachypteraciidae; genus Brachypteracias; species Brachypteracias leptosomus. Next base: position 22,997 of record VYZX01002774.1, on the reverse strand, counting down.
TAAGTTTCCCCTGAGTACTCCAGGACTGCTTTTGGCCCTCTGTTCGCAGGCCAGGCACAGCTCTGCATTTTAAAAGCTACAGCCAAGCTGCCAGCCCTCATGGGACAGAGGAGACAGAAAGTAATTACACTTTGCAGAAAAGGCTGTTGAGTATCAGGGCTACTCTGCACTGCTCTGAAGCAATGTACCGTGCACAACGCCTGGGGAGGCAGTGCTGCCAGAAGGCTTTGGGAAAAGCTGGGTATCCGTTCCACTTGAGCTTCTGGGTTGCAGGTACAGAGCCCACCTGCTGCTATTGGGTTTGAACATCATGGTATGTTCTGTGCAGCCCTCGCAAGCAGTGTTGCTGTTGTTGCTGCTACTGTTGCTGCCCAGAGGAAGATGAAGCCAGCCCTTCAGAGGGAGACACAAGATTGGCCATGCTTGGAGGCTTTTTCTGCTCCTCATGTCTCCTATGTAGTATTTTTGGAGCACAAAATGCCGGAGTACCTTTTTCCCTAATCACAGAGATTTCCTGTTCCCCCTGCCACACTGGAGGATGGAAAAGAGCTCTCCCAAGTCTGGATGTAATTTTTAGTCATTACCTTGGTAATCTTTGCCCAGAATACATTTGTCTTGGGGCAGAAACATGTGAGATGTTCTAGGCTCCTTTCCCAGTTATACTTTCTCCAGCAATATGCATAGATTTTAATGTGCTCCTGCCAGTTTACACTGCCTGAAAATGAACTGTTTGTGGATGGTCTTAAATCCTGCCTGTGTATTGCTGTTTATGTTTGTTTATCCATTAAGAGCCTAAACTGACTTTATGACTTATATTAGGCCACAGGGATACTTTAAGAACCAGGCAATAAAGGCTACTGCACAGGTAGTAAAGCGGTTTATTTCTTTTTCATTCCTTCCCCAGTCAGTGTCTGCTCTGGTGTGTCTACCAAACAGAAGGGGAGGGCACTTGGAGACTAGGTCTGGCTATGGCATTGCTAGCAGCTGGCTCTTAGAGATAACTGGAAGGAGCTGCAAAGGCAGGAATTGTGCCTTCTGGAACTTTTTTTTATGTGTCCTGAGGACCTAAAATCTTTAATTTTTTTATTAGTTCCTGTTCATTTTAAATTTAAAATATCAGGAATGCTGAACGTCATTTTCTTTGTTGTGCTGGAGGCTTTACTTCCACAGGGCAAGACCCATAGTGTCCTGGTTTGAGCAAAGGCAAAAGCCCTCTTAACAGCAGAGACTGCCTAGCAGCTGCATCTTCAGGCGTTAGCAAAACCACAAAGTACTCTTATACACACACATGCCTCAAACCCAAAGAATTTGATCACAATTACTTCCTACTGAATTTAATGCCTCGTGTTTTGGCATGTGTAACACCATGAGCCTTGCAGGTCTCCATGCAGGTGGGAGGCAGGGGGGATGGAGACAGTACCCTCAGGTATGGGGATGTTGCACAGATTTTTTTTCTGGAGCAACATTTCATGTGTGTGGTCCTCACCTAGCCTGAAGGAAGTCCCAGCATGAGAAATCTGGTGCCCCTGAAGACTAGTACCGTGCAGTACGAGGTGCATCTGCGCATCAGCTCTCTTGATGGTTCATGTCAACACAAGTGACCTTTATACCTGCAGAAAAGACAAGCCATGCTGGGTTTGGACTCAGTCCCCCAGCTAGCACTATGGGGAAATAAAACATCTGAGGGATTTGCCAGATTTCAGGTTCCCAGAGAAGCAGCACGTTGGCCCAATGGTAGTCTGACCCTACACTGCATCAGTTTGAGCGGGACATGTGGTGAAATGAGGGTATTGAGAAGTAGCAAGGGCCAAAATAAATCTTTCCCTCTGCTAGCAACTGTAACATGAAACCAGGAAGAAATATTACTAAAATACAGAAATGTGTCCTTATGTCCCAGGCAACATCTGATGGAAAACTTAAACTAGAAATTAGATCATAAAATAAGTTCCACTGCACTGCTATGCCTCCAGTTCAGTGGAGGATATTGGTGCTAATAATCTGCTATGTTGTTTCCACCCATTTAGTTTTATGGGTCTCTCAAAAACGCAGTTGCAGATCAGATCTACGATTATGCTCAGACACCAAAACAAACCCTTTCATACCTCCTCATTTTAAATCCCACAGCAAGAATAACCCGCTTGGCAGCCTCTGACACAAGGAAGTCAACACTTGCAAATGTAGCAGAACAGCTCTTCCAGAATAATGACGTTGTTATCAAACACTGTGTGGGCATTTTAATTCCAGGAGAAGAGCCGCTACCCCAAGACTTCTTCCAGAATAACTATTTTGGTAAATTTCCAACTGTAGGCAAGCCCTAAGCTGTTCAGTCACGACTGGAATGAATCATTCATTGCTTCAGGAGAATGCAACAACCCTGCATATATAGAGTCTAAATCTTTTTGGCTCAAAAAGCTCTACAGTCCGAAGTTGAAATGGAAGCAATTGCTGCAAATTACAGGTAAACTCTTCTTGAGTTGAATGGTTCTTGCTTTTGAAATGGTTTCGCTGAAGTTAAGGCAACTGCTCAAAGGCTTAAGTGCATCTGAAGCCTGGGAAATGGAGATCATCAAATTAATTGCATTAGAGTGTGGAAGATCTGCAATGGGGAAGACAGGCAGGGAGTGAGTTTAACTGCTCCTCAGGAGAGAGGCAGAGAGCAAAACTGCAGCTAGAAAACTGCACTGTGGCAGATCTGCTAAGAAAGCAGGCAGCAGAGATTTTGTCCTCCCCTTCCTCCCACAGCATCACCTTGACCCAGTATGGTGCATGCTCTGGGACATGTGTCCTGGGTGACACTTGGTCCCTGCACACTGCCCATCAGAGCACCTCTCTCTGGCCTCGACTGTCACACAGGACCTGTGTGTCAGCTTCTGACATCTCACTGTGTTTCTTCTCCCTGTAGTGTCCTGTACAGCGATACAGCTTTGTCAGCTCCAGCATCCCCTTTATGTTGCAGGTGGGACCTCAGGAGTGGAGATAGTGCCTTCAGTGCCTGTGGCTTCTGTAGCAGAGTGCACACTGCACTACTCAGCCAGTGCAATGTGGTGCGCACTGGCTGGGTCATGTTAGTGTCAGATTCTTTGAGAAAATGGAGTGCAACCACAGTATGCACCATGAGGTATGTGCCACATTGCAAGATCCGTCCCATCATTTCTCAAACTTCAACAGAATAGACTATGTTCCAGGTCTGCTGAGGCCTCCTTGGGCGACAAGAGTGGCTCCCATCTGTACTGTACTTGTGGAGGGAGAATAGATCCCAGTACAGATTATTCTGTTTTCCTTGCTTGAGTTTTCCTGCCCATGGGCACTACTCGGCCTGTTCCAGTGAAAAGCTGCTGTGCAAACTGACAGTGTGGTGATTGGGAGACCAGGGTTCCAGTGCAAAATAGAAGACCCAGCTTGATGGCAATGGCATATCCAAAGAGGCATGGGATCATGCCTTAAAATGCAGTTTGTGGTTTACAAGAAAATAAAAAAAACAGCTGGTATGTGTCTTAGAGATTCCTGGAAGTTTATAGCAAAGCAGGGAACACAACCTCCTTCTCATAAGCGCTGTACTGACACTGAAGCATCCTCTCACTCCATTCATTTTTTATACAGTGGAGTCCAGGCTTTCTCCTTTTTTAAAAAAACCCCTTTTTTAATAAGTAAAAATAGCTTTTCTAATGTGGGTGCACAACTTGAGATGTAGGTTGAGGAAAAGAAGAACCAAACTCATTTAGGTGCTAGGAAGAAATACCCAGCATGGGCACTTTACCGAACACTAGAGAATCTCGTGTCTCCACCTTATCATATTCCTGGAACCACTCTGATCTTGGGAGGTCACAGCCTGGCTTGTCCTTGCTGGCAGATCATGCCCTGGGCTTATGTAGCTCATCAAAAAATGAGCTACAAAATTTCCTTCCCCTGTGATAATGCTGTCGGTTGCTGAAGAGCTCATCAGCTTGTAGCATTCATTCAGTGAGAAGACTTGCAGGCTGCCACACAGGTGCAACATCAATGGGGTCACCTGCACCTGAGCCACCTCGGAGTCATTGGGAGAGCCAGGGCCCAGATCAGGGGCTGTGCCCTGAAGCACCCCCATTGAAAGAGAGCTCAGAGCACTCACAGCCTGCCTTTCCTTCAGGCTCTAAAAGCTTTGCAGTTTCTCACCCACAGGGTTTGTGCCACTGTGTGCTCACCCCTCCAGGTTCAAACCTGCAATGTGGCTGAGATCTTGTAGGTAAAGGCCACCTTGGTTATGGCTGCTCCAGGAGAGGCCCAGGCCTGTGCCCCAGGCTGCAGCAGAACAAATGCAGGACTGGGATGGATGTTGTCACATGGGTTAGGTGGCAACTGAAAACCTCCGCACAAGTAGTTTCCTCACTGAGTTTAGCACATGGCTCCCAGCAAGAAAACCCTGGGATATCAACAAGGCAAATGAATTCCTAAGGTGAGCTGTGTGATGGCTTAGGGGTGTTTTTCAGCTTGGTTTTAACTTCTTTGAGTGCTCCCTTTTCTTATTTTTAGGCTTGAGGATAGCTAAACAGGAGCCCTCCTGTGTCTGTTCTCTCTTTTCTTTTCTCTGTTATCTTCACTCTGTGCCAGGTGGTTTTGATATTTTCAGTATCTTTGGAATTCTGTTCACACCGTTTCCTTTCCACCCGCCTTCTTGAACTCTCTTCTGTTTGGTGCTACATCATTTCCGAAGTATGATGATCACATACACAGGCAGCATCCAAAGGCTGATCGCACCATTTATTTACATCATCATATCAACGTTAGCCAATAATACTTTCTATCTACAGTTTAGCATCTCTCCAGCTACCTTTTGGACTTGACTAGCCATTTTCACTTTGCTTCCCTTGATGATACCGATATATTCTTTCCCTGGAGTGACTACAGTCAATTATTTCTTCTATTCTGCATTGCCTCCTGGAGTTTTTACACTCCATTTCATTTTCCATAATGTTGTCCAGTTATCTTGCTGTGTCAAGACCCTTCTGATGTTCCTTGCAATTCTCTCTAGTTTTGACATGCTGCGGTAATTGTATTTTAAAATATGGCATTTTCCACTATTCTCTTACACTTCATTTACACTACATCAGAACATGATCAATCCTGCAAGTAAGGAGGACCTAAAAAGGGGAAGAAACACCTGCTGCACAGAGCCATGAGCCTCTTTGATATGAGCTCCCTGGATTTTTGTTCTTGGAAAAAACTAGGGAATTATGTTCCGAGGTCCACGCAGTAGTGCCTCGTGTTATCAGTGCTGAGTTCCTTCTTCTTCAGTGGGTGTCCTTTCACATCACTTCTGATCTAATCGCTAGAGGTTTTGTCTGGGAGCCATTTCTGCTTTTATCTTGTTGCTATAATTAAATTGCTTTTCTTTTACAGGGGCTGCTGTTTTAGAGCATCCTGTTTTAGGAAAAAAACACATGTACTGCACTAAAGGTTCCTAAACAGGAGCTTACTCAGAGTAGCTTGTGTGTATCTTTTCATCTGTACAGTTTTGGTCTGTCCCAGTAATGCAGGGCAAGCACAGAGGAAACCATGAGTAAGGCTTGTGCGACTCATTTTCACACTCCTCTCAGTCATTCTCCAGAAAGAAGCAGCCTGGCCTTAGAGGATTTAAAGAAAAATGGAGAGGCATGAAAGAAATTTGGAGGAGAGACTGGGTAAAGGAAAAGGCAAAATTATAGGCAAAACAGCAGAGAGGATGGGGAAACAGTGTTCTGCAATAAATTGCTGAAAAACTTACAATCCCAACATAATGTTATTAGGATGTGGGGTATCTTTCGACACACTTTTCACTGAAAACAGCCCAAACATGTTTAGATAGATATCTAAATAAATAAAATCTTCTTATTTTTCTTTAGACTCAGATTGTCTTATTAAGAGCTCAGATTCACAAAGAAGAAAATCCTAGTAAGCTACATGTACACCCAAGCTGTAATGTTTGCTTTTAAAGATCTCTGTCTCTCCTACGCACTCCCAAATCACTTAAGAGGCTTTTATTAAATTTCAGAGTTAGATAGCTTTCTTTTGCAGACAGCCCAGGAGTAGGAAATGCTGGCTAGTTAAGAGCAAGGGAAGGCAGGCAGTATTGAATCAGAAAATAAAATGAAAAGGAAAAAAAAAACAAAAAAACATGGTAGAGTTCTCCCTCCTCAACCAGCTGACAATGTATTTCAAAATGATACAAGGTCCTTGTTTCATACGACCCTATTACAAGACAGCAGCATGTGAAAGAACAGAAGCCAACCCCACAAAGCCAAACAGCACTGTAGGAAATTAGCTGGCTTTAATCACCAACGATTTACGGTGACAGAGCCAAAAGGACCGAGCTGTGAGAACAGTCATGCTGCTCCAATGACATGCATTTACTGAGCCGAGACAAGCAGGTTCTGCTGCTCTTCTACTGTGGCTATAAGGACTAATAAATGATCATCAGCTTTTTTTTTTTTCTTCCTGGAGGACAAATAGATAAAGACTCTGATTTGTTACATTGGGGTAAATCCCCAGCAACTCCATCGACATTTTTAATTCACAGGTGGATTCAATTAATTTGCTACATTATTTTCCTCATTAACAGCTTGTTAAGGAAGGCAACAAGAGCAAACGGCAGCATATGGATTTCTCATGGGTGAGCATCCCCTTCCAGGCAGGGAGGTTGAAGCGGTGACCACCGGGCTGCCCCGGCTGCGCTCCAGCTGCACATAGGGACTTTGCATAGCATCCTTGTTTCCTTAAGGATTCAGATGGAGCAGGGATGGAAAACAAGTCCCAGAGGAACTGGTTCCAACATATCTTGTGGTGTATGAGGCAGATGATGTAATATCGATTGTTTCTTAGTGAGAGAGGAGGGGAATGTCAGCCAAAGAAATTACGCCTGTGAATAGCAGATGAGGAGGAAGTAATGAGAGAATTGGTGGAGTAAATGAAGACATAAAAGCATGTAATACAAAGAAAGAAGCATTTGCTCTGACCCGCATGACCTGCTGTGGTATTAGTGTACAGTTTTAGTAGTGTAATGATCATTAAGGCTCTGATCTCCATTACTAGGAGCACAGAGATTTCTCTCTCTCATACAAGACTGTGCGTTTCAGTCTGATATCAATAAAAATTGGTTTCACATATCACTACACTTCCCCAGCTTAATCATCTTTGAGCGTATTGTGTGTTCAAATGCTGCCATTTCGGGCAGAGCAGCAAGCCAGTCATCTTAACAGGTTGTTTCTTCCAGCATCTTGGCACAATCCCTTTCAGCATATGCAAATGCCGTCACCATGGCCCATTTTGGCAGACAAGGAGTGAGACTTGGGGCTTCAACACAACCACGTGACAGTTTGTGTTGATCAGGGGTTTTTTTCTCCCTTCAAGTAAACAATACTATTTTTTTAAAGTAGGAACCCTGGGAGTGACTGTGTAACATGCAAAAGTATCAAGTAAGGTGAGTGAGGAATTTTCCAGCAAGAGAAACTTTTTCCCCAAAACCAAGAGGGTGATAAAACCAAAATTGGGCTGCAGAGGCAGGTCAGTTGCAGTAGGGTTGATTCCTCACCAGCTCAAGGTGATGTTGCTGTGAGGACAGTCTCTCCTGGCCTAGATGGGCTCAGCTCTGCTGCAGGAAGCCCAAAGCCACAGGAGCTTCAGTAACGGCAACAGCTCACTGGGATTTGAGGTTGCTCAGCTCGTGGCTGGGAGGATCCTCAGGAGATGGAGGTAGCTGTTTCTCTGTTCTGCATTGAGTGGAAAAAAAAGAATGGAAATGATTTTTCCAAGCAATTCTTTTTCCCTTTTCTTCCCTCCCCACAGATTTTCCTTTTCAGGGGGGGAATGACTCATTTTTCTGCAGAACCAAACTTTTGCAAATATCAGGATTCCTTGCAGAATAGAAGTCCTGCATTTCAACCATCTCTCGGCAGAGACATTTCAAACCAAGGCATCTGCAGTGTTTAGTTTCCTTAGTTACGTGCCATATGCATCCAGGTAGAAAGGGCAAGGGTCTGACACAGCTGATGCAGCTTTTTAAAGTATCTGAGTCCTTCCTTGGCTTTTAGAGAAGTGAGGAGTGTATGTCTCCAGCCAGGAAGACAGCAACAAAAGTACGTCCGACTTTGCCATTCATCCACCCCCCATATCATATCAACACGTTTCCAGTTTCTGCTATCCATTGTTTGGAGAAAAACAGTGCTGCAAGGAAAAGGATGCTTTGCAGCCTGATTCAGGCTGTACACAAAAGGCTAAGAGTACATATTCTTTCTCCCAGATGTGAGTAGGTGCTGTCTAACTTTGATTTCTCACTCTGAACAGTCAATCTGGCCTTCTGCATAAGCTAGAAAGTCATATCCCCTCCACCTTCCAGGTCAGCAAAGTCCTGGACAATAGTCCAAACGCAATGGGGAGTCTCCTTCCTGGGATATCGGCTTTTCTCGAGGTGGTTCTTCTCTGCCTTGCAACGTTTGAGACTAGGTCACTGAAGGCTGAGTTTTTTTCTCTGGAAGATGGTGGTACATTCACCTCAAAATTAGTGGCAGCATGAGACAAAACCACATTAGTTATAGTTGGTCTTGGATTGAACTAGTGATCCTGAACATCTTAGCTGAAGATGCTACCTTGCTCCTAGAGGTTATTTTCTCTTGATGCCTCCCATCCATATGAGAGCAGGCAAAGCCATGAAGAGTGGATCTAACAATACAAGGATGCTTGCCTGGATCTGCAGAGTCTGAAGGTTTCCAGTAACCTCCTCCTTTTCTGTGACACATGGACAAAGTTTCATCTTGGTGCTGTAAGTGGGCAGACACTGTCTGCAGTGGGTGATGTAGCTTTTGCAATGCATTTGTCTGCACTTGACTGTGCATTTTATGCTCTATGCTGCAAGGAGCGTCTGGGTGGCAGAGTGGAAGGCTGCTTGTTTTGTTCTTCTTGTGGTTGTAGTTGGGGTCAAGAAGGGAAAAAGTCATAGAATCATAGAATGGTTTGGGTTGGGAGGGACCTCAAAGATCATCTAGTTCCAACCCTCTGCCCTGTGGGCAGGGACACCTCCCACTAGTCTAGGTTGCTCAAAGCTCAATCCAACCTGGCCTTGAACGCTCCCAGGGATGGGACATCCACAGCCTCCCTGGGCAACCTGTTCAGTGTCTCACAGGTTGCCTGTGAAAATGAATGTACTGCAGAAAATGGGCTTTTCTGAGAGTAGCTCAGCTGGGAAAGAGCTGGAGCGAAAGATGATGCAAGGCATATGACAGAGAGCTGGCAGTAGGGACAGGCAGTGACACCAGGGATCAAGTCCTGTAGAGGGTGGAGGGTACAGGTGGGCTCCAGAGAGGATGGAGGTAGGTAGGCAGGTATTTCACCTGGAGATAAGAGACATAGGATGCTCCTGAAAGTTGCTGGCCTCACAGCAGGTCTTCAGGAGAGGACCAGTTTGCTAGGAAGGAGAAGGATTTATTTTCACCACTTTGCTCCTTATTTTGCCCTCCTCAGAGCTCTGAGCTTCCCTAGTTTGGAAGTTGACATGTTCTTGTTTGGATTCCTACAAAACCACACTTTGGAGATCCGGCCCGTGCTGCTGGGGTGCTCAGCGATTGCTTCAGGGAAAGAAGAAGGAGATGATCCCAAAGCTCAAGTGCCTGTCACCCCAGCAAGACTTCTCTCTTCTTCTGTCAGTGGCCAGGACCAAGCTGGTCTCCCAGCAGTGTGTCCCAGAGCTCAACCCACCAAGCCACTCTTTCCTCAGATCCTGGGAAAAAGATGTCCTCTCTCTGAGCAGAAAGTATCCCCTCTCCCTGGAGAGGAATTCCCTGCACAAATCCCTGTTTACAAAGGCTCTTCCTTGCCCCTGCAGGGTGCAGCCCATCGGCCACATCTCTCCTCCTGCACAGAGAAGGAAGGGGCTCCACAGATCTCCCCTTCCTTCTTCCATGGGCACAGCCTTGTACCCTCAAAAACCATCCACAGAAATGTCTCTATTTAGGAAAGAGAAACAGGAACAGGAGTGCTGAAGCTTGGACATGGAGGGTGTCCTTAAAGTACTAACAGGCTTTATTTATATCTGCAGGTACAGACTATCTATCACTGGAAAGAGGGAGACACTGGATGAAACAAATAGTGGAGAAAAACAAAGAGAAATAATTATGTACACAGTATGCCTGTGGAGTGCCTCTTAAAAAGAGTTATTTGGGACAGGCTGTACTGATGCTGTATTATAAAAAGGACTAGATAATTTTATAAGCAATATAATGCTTCTGTAGTGTGCGAATGCATCTCAGGCTTCAGCAAATAAGGTACTCAGCTTACAAAAATAAAATCTCCCACTTGTATCATATGATTACACAACTTACTGGATCAATTACAGTCCATATTTTTTTTAATTTTGCATTTCCTCAGACCTTGGGTACCACCCGGCACTGGCGGCTGAATGTGAACTATTAATGGAGCAGTGGTGAGCATCCTAATGGAAAAGATCACATTACCGAAAAAAAACCCAACAGCATTGATTTGTTGTGCGTTCATCAATTTAGCCCCTTCCCTGACAGAACTGAGGCGTGCTGTGATCCCGCTGCTTGTCCTTCAGCCTTCCATTAGTCTTTCTCCCAGTCTCCTGGCTGCTACACACACCTCAGACCACCATGAGTGCTGCAAGGAGCCACATTCTCTGTAAGGGTTGGTATTTGGGCTGAGGAGAAAAACCATCAGCCAGGTACACTGGCCTCTGCTTCTCTCCTGTAGAGACCAAGGACCTCAGGAGCACCAGTGGCATTCAGAGAGGCTTCAAAGGAGTGAGGGTCCTGTGGCAGAGGAAAAGATGGGGGAGGGTTCTGTGTACTGTGACAAGTTTAAAAGCCATGAGCAGAAAGGGACATTTGGTTGAGGGAGGCTTGAAGGAAGGTAAAATTGGGATATAGAAGCACAGGGGATAAATTGCAGGAAAGAAGGGAAGGATGAACCTCTCAAGTCTTCAATCATTCAAAAAGCAGATGTATTTTTTCATAAATTTGCCTTTTTTTTGCTTGGCTTCAATAATTTCTGAGGTGTTCAGGCAACAATACCCCATTTCTTACCATAACCCTGTGGAAGGAGTACATTCAGTACCCTGTAGCTGAAGCTGGAAGCCCCTCTCTTTGAGACCAGAACTGCAACTACCTTCACTTCAAACCCTGAAAAAGGGAAAGATAGGGAAAAATCCTTAGTGAGGAAGAGAAACCTGGGGAAGACATGACAAACAGCACAGAGCCAGTGTGACAACTTCCTTCAAGCCCACTGCAAATAAGACTGTGTTGGGAACACGGCCAAGGAGAAGCAAATGGGGCCAAAACATCATTGCCCCTGAGCCGTTCCAGATCTCCAGATTCCTGGATCACAATGAGAATCTCAAAAGTCACCCAAAGCCTTCTTCTGGTCAGTCAAAACCACCATGGAGTGCTGGGACCACACCTGAAGAGAAGGGAAAGCTGTCTCCTGGGTATTCAGAACTAATTTGATGTGGATTTGGGTGTTTGATGCGGAGCAGTTGTTGACTGAAGCTGGCAATGCTGCTGGAGCACTGGAAGCTGGGCATGTTTGTTAGCGGTCACAAACACTTCATAAATGTCATTTGGGTTACTGCAAAGGGCTTTTGCACGAGTGGCATCTTTTGGGTATTTCTGCAAATAAACAGCGAGGACACTTGCAAAGTTGCTGGAGAGGGATGGCAAGGCAATGGGGGGGCAAGAGAAATGCAGGCATTTTCATCTGCAAAGGATGACTTGTCCAGTCTGTGTCACTCACACACCTAAAACCACTTTTTGACTACCTTTGATTGGACTTGCAAATGCAGTTTTCCTTGCTTGCATTAAAATTCGGGGATAACTTACTGTGACTGGTCAAAGCAAGATCCAGCCTTCCATGGCTGCTTATTCCCCAAGGTAGGTGGTACTGAGGGCTCCTCATGAACGGTAGGGCTGGGTAGCACAAACAGAAGAAGAAACAGTGCTTGCACAGAAGGTTTTTAATCAAGGAAAGCAAAGAGCATAGCAGAGAAATGTGTTCAGACTACAGTTAGTCTTAAATACAACAGGAGTCTGGTCCAAAGCCCTGTGAAGCCAAAGAGTTTTTCTGTCAAGTACAGTGAGATTTTTGGATCAGGCTCCAAGTGCAATTTGTCTCCTTTTTCCCCTTGTTTGTCGTTGGGTTTTTTCTTTTTTCTTCTTTCTCCTTTTTTTTTTAAAATAAAGAGTAAAGCCACATCAGCTATAATGGATTGCTTCTCCTCTCTCTACTTTCAGGAGCCAGGAAGAGAATCATTAAGCCATATTCTCCTTCTCCTCTGCAGAAAGCAAATGGCTATCCTTGGATATCAATCACTAGGGTAAAAGCTAAGAAATGTTACCAAGGGAACGTCGTCAGGCCCATTGGCAGTCTCCTTTGTTTAGTAAGTTGCTGCCCATGAGCAGCATTTCATTGTTTCAAAATCAAGATATGTTAAAATAAAATAAATACAACATCTTCGATGGACTGACCTGCTGGGCACCCTCCCTGGTGTAAACAACACCCAAAGTATATCACTCTACTTTGATCCATCAAGTAGTTAATTCATTTGTCTGCTTTGAATTCAGAATTTAAGCTGGTCTTCTGAACAGATAGAATACATTTATCACTAAGTAAAATGTGTTATTTCTCTAAGCAGGTAAACATTAAAAATAGTTCTAATCCAAAGCAAGAAAAATGAAGGACTGCAGAGTATCACACGTTGATCCAGCTGTGAAGCAAGAAAAATAGCAAAGTGGATACAAAAGAGACAGAGCTAACTTTGATCGGTGAGATGCTACTTTTACATTGTGTGTGTGTTTAGTACTCATGAAAACAGGAGAGTAATAGCATCGATTTCAGCCAGACCTTGCAAAACAGGTGCTATTCCAAACTTCCATCATCCAGCACTCACAACTCCCTCCAGCATGGACCAGCTTCGCCTCTGGTGCTCCAGCCTGGTTGTCCCAATGCTGTGTTACCCACCGCTCAGCACCTCCCGGGAGGTGGCAAATGCCCTCCTCAGCAAGTCACTTCAGTACAAGCTGAGGGCACCCCAAGCCTCGTAGGAGGCATTCGTGCTTTGGCAGAAATTTGTTATTTAAATAGAAGGTTGTGCTGCGTGTTTCGTGATACACACAAATAGAAGCTCTGGTGCCACCGTCATCTCTTTCTATAGTCCTAAAGCTGTAGGTCTCAGTCTTCAAAGGTGGAGAGCTAGTGCTTTGTGGCACTGTAGAAATATAAGTAACTAGGGACTCTGTCCAACTCAGATGAGCTGCTATGGGTGCATGTGAAGTCCCTCAGATTTCCCACCAGTTCATCTAAAATGATGCCTATTCCTGGGCCCCAGGACCTTTGGACAGCACCTCTTCCTGAGGCCACACTCAGCATCTCCACATTGTCCCAAAAACAGGAGAGGGGAGCCATTCAAATGCATAGGAAAAGCAAGGCCATGTGCTTATGGTGCAAGTAAAGAGAGAGGACCCCATTTTATGTGAGCACCTCACCCAGGCCAGCCCTGCTCTCCCACAAAGCCAGCTGCAAGGCGCCAGGAGCCTGGGGCTGCACTGGGTGGGAATATATCCTCTGGGGCCACTGGGGCCCTGAGCAATGTCATGCCAAAGCATCATCTGAAAAGACATTAATAAAACCCATTTTTCTTACCCAGGTGATTCCAAGCATTATAAACTCTCCCTCAGACAGAAAGGGCACAGTTGATGCCATAATTGTTGCAAAATAAAAAGATTAAAATTGACTAATGTATCCAGGCACCAGCATCAAGTCACACATCTATCTAGTTTTATCGGCACTTTCTTGGGCAGTGCAGAGGGAGGTGAACCAGGCAGTCCTGCTCATTAACTGTAATATTTTCTGACTTTTATCATTATTTCTGCTTATATTTCTCATTCTGTCTTTAAGGACAGAGTGTCTTGGATTGTACAATCTCATGTGAGTAACAAAATTGGGGAGGGGAGGATTCTATCATCCTGGAAGGAACATATAAAAGAAAAAAAATAAGCAAGAAGACATGATTTTTTCTTCTCCTGCTGCCTCCAGATCATACAGCATGATCAACCTATAACCATGGGAAGGCTGAGGGGAAGGAGTTAATTGAAGGGGACATTCAACTAAGCAATGACATCCCCAACATTGGATCAACTCTCCAAAATCACGCTGCACTCTGCTAGTCCGGGAGGAATTAGCAGCTCATGATACTGCTTGAGACTGGAATGACTGTCACTTTTGGGCTGCTGTGCCTGGACTTTCATTAGATTTCATTTGTGTGCCTCCTGCAGTCTGCCATTTTGGGTGCTGTTCAGAGGGAAGAGTTTACATCCATGCTAAATGCTGAGGAAACCTGTACAGATAAGGACATGTGTAAATATCTGTCTGCGTAGGGACCAAGCTTCACTTTCTCCTTTCTTATTTTGCTGCCATCTGTTAGTCGAAATCCATTGTGATGCTTCCTGATCTTGATCCAGATGAAGTGACTTTCCCCAAAGCTACATAGGTCTTCATGAGAGCCTCCGGTGAAAAGAAGATTCACTTGAGACACAGGCCCTAATCTTCTTTCCACCAAGGACTTCCTCTGCAATGGATGAAAATAAATAATTTTGTTCTTTGCCTTAACTTCCCATCTGGAGGAGAGGGAAGATGGCACCTTGGTGCCTCTGGAGGAAGGTGACTACACTGCAAATGCCCTCTTAGCCCTTTTCCCAGGAAGGAGAGATCTCCCCACCACAGCAGGAACATTTTTATTCCATCAGGGCTTGCATGTGGGGCCATTCCTCTGGAAGGACAGCCATCTCCCAGGTATCCCTTTAAAAAGCAGCCATAGCATCAAACTATTGCTCCATCAAGACTTCCAAAAGTCACAAAGCATCATACCTTCACAGAACTTAAACCAATCAAAGGCAGTGAGGACTTCAGCTCCCTTGGGGAACAATCTCCCTCTCGCAGAGGGATGCTGAGTCACAGAGTCAGGAAGAGAACTCCCCATGGACAAGGATGCCCTTGCCATTGTTTGCTGGGGGATGGACAAGTGCAGAGGACTGTCCAACTCCAATTTCCTTCTTTCCTCCAGGTGTTGTGGTTTAAGGTTTAGGGAAAGGGAGGGACAGGTGGAGCGGCTATTCCACTCCCCTTCCTGCCACACTCTATAAAAGGACACAGGAAGTTCTGCTCACCCCTTCCTCGCTGGGATTGCTGCTGGCTCTGGACGGCTCTGTGGCTGCTACAACTCCATATGGCTTGGGAGGAATCCAGCAACATCTGAGGATCAGTGTTGTATATATTTGTATATATACCTTCCCTTAATACCTCTGTATATTTCCCTTCCTTTGATATCCCTTTTGTTACTCCCTGTTAAAAGTTGTAATCTTGATTTCCAACTTTGTGTGAGGCCTTTCTTCCTCCCCTGGGAGTGAAGAGGGGAGGGGGAAGAGGGATGAAACACATTCTGCTCCGTGGGGGAGGGTTGCCCTGAGCCTTAAACAGAGACACCAGGCTGGATGAAAAACAATACCTTTAGCTGGCAGAGGAGAACCAGTATGCTTCCTGGCTATCATTGTTCTGCTCTGCTTACCCACTTCTCTTTCCCCTGCACATCCAAGCCACCTTCTTGTCCCTGCAACAGCTGCAGGCAGGAGGCAGCCCCTACCTGCCAAAGACTTGGTGGTGAGTGGTGAGTGATGATCGACTGGTAGCTGAGAGCAGATATGCCTAATGATCACATCTCACACAAAGGAGGAAAGATGGACAACTGAGCATGGCTAATACAAAAGGAAACACACCCCCAGCCTGGCTGATAACTCCACTTTCCTGTCTTTTGTCACTTGTGAGATGCCTGTGCTGATGCCTGAACACCATGAAAGCATGTCAGTGTCTCCCATATTATGAATATCAGGACTCCCAGAGGTGCTAAAGGGTGTTCATAACAATGCTGCTTCATTCAGAGCAAATGCTTATCTGAATTAGTTGAAAACAGTATCATCTGAGATAATACATATCTCAAGACATTCATCACAGGTAGGTAGTCTCTCCTCTGTTGCTCTGGGGCCTTACCCTGCCAGGAATGAGTAACTCCTCTGAGCAGCTCTCCATGGCAGTGTTCACAGGTTGAGCTACACAAGGTTGTGAGAGCTTGCCTTCCTTCAGGGAAAACTGTGGGCAATGAGCAAAACTGAGATAGAAATGTTACAAATATTTTCTTAATCACATTAAACAGGCAGAGGGAAAGGAGCCCATGAAATGTAGCAAGGGTCATAGATCAGGCAGGGATGAACCAGATGGGGAAGGAAGATAAGAGGAGTCCAGAGGGTGCTGAGATAAAGTATTTCTGGCTCCCAAGTCCTGCTGAAATCCCCCTCCCTCTCTGGAGACATTTAAAACCTGCCTGGACGTGTTCCTGTGCAACTTGGTCTAGGTAATCCTGCTCCAGTGGGGGGATTGGACTAGATGATCTTTCGAGGTCCCTTCCAATCCCTAACATTCCGTGATTCTGTGATTCCTGGCTTTCACTGGCTTGTGGGGCCAACTGCTGGCAAGCCAGCTGTCCTCAGCTCCCCTGGATGAAGGCAACAGCTTGGAAGAGGCTTTTCCTACAGGAAGTGAAAGTGTCGAGCAATGGAGCTGAGCAGGGCTGTGCCTGGGGATATACAGCCCTCCTGCCATATCAGCACCCGGGGTGACTGCACAACCGAAATAATTGCAGTCATGGCATGGCCAGTGCCCAGCTGAATAAGGAACAAATCAGAGAAATTCCTGACTGTGGTATTTAAGCACTAAGAATGATTTTGGGCAGCTGCGTGTCAAGGGGCTTTGCAGCCACCGTCACCCCTGTCGTCCCCTGTTCATGCCCTACATGGTGAAAGTGAGGCTGTGCTATGACTTTTCATTAGCTGATTGCTTTTACAGCCTCTGAACTTTACTCCTCGATACTTGATCATCTGGACTTTTATTTGTTAAAGGAAGCATGACATATAATCACTTTCCTGATGTACATCGGGTTGGTTTCACCTGCTCTCGTCCCAGTCCAAAGAGAGCCCACATAATTATCTACATATATTTCTGCCTTGTTTTTTTCCACGGATCCTGCTCTTTTAAGTATGTAAGTGTTCATACGCCACCCAGTGGCTCCCGAGGCGTTGGGTACTGGTCTCACCAGTGACAGTTCCTCCAGGTGCCCAAACCTGCTTTCCCATGAAGCATCTTCCCAGTGGCAAAGACACCCCGGCCTGGAGCCATGCTCCCAGAGGGTCTCAAACAGCAATGTCCTGTGAAGCTCTTTGCAGACTTTGATGCACATAACTGGATCACTTGCTCACTCACATAAGCTCACTCACCATGTTCTGCAGTCTCAGGGTGCAGCTTTGCGCTGCCAAGTTAGCACAAGTTGACAGGGCTCTATGTGCACACTGCTTCCAGTCCCTTCCATCTGTTGTGCACACGTGGATGCTTTCCACCAGCTCACCTGGGCACGTGGGCATGTTATTAGTTTTCAGCCAGCTTTATTCAAATGAAAATAAAGAAAGCAATCCCCCTGGGCCATACTCAGGACCATCCTTTCCAGTCATGTTTAGCCATGAGTCCTTTTGTTAAGCATAAAAATATTCTGTGCTATGGCCCCCAGCCCCTTTCTAGGTCTCCCTGTCCACACTGCCTCACACTGCTGCTCCTGGGCTGAGCAGGCAGCTACAGGAGAAAGCTGAGGGGAGCAAAAAGAAATGTTAATGTACAGTTGTAACCAGCTCCATCCCCTCCCACAGTCTTCCTCCCTCTCCTTCTCCATCAGAACATGCTCCCCTCCATTCCTTATGTCCAGCCCTTGAAGCTGAGGCCTAGACCAAAGAGAGACACGAGTTTCACCTGAGCTGCCATTCCTGCCTTTCTGTTGGTTTTCCTCCTTCATTATTTTCCTATAAAACCTTGTTACCTACCCTTTCAAAAGTCAATGACAACGGCAAGAGCTCTCCAGCAAGATTTACATACCATACTGTCCTGCACAACAATAAATTTCCTGGCTGACTGGCTTCTTGCATTCACCAGCCCCTGTTAACTTCATGCTTTAAGAGTATGCTCTTTGATTCGACATGCAGTTATTGGACATTATACATTCATCTCATCCATTTCGCTGTTCCCCGAGGGCATGTTCTTCACCATTTGTTGTCATAATGCTTGAGGGCAAGAAGTTATTTTTCTTATTTAGCCTCTGCTCTATTATTTTGCCCTGCTGTTTGCTGTCGGATGCCAGAGATGAGATGCTCCTTTGGGCAGAGCAGGCACAGCTGACCATATTTGCAAAGCAAACTGTTTTCTTAATCACTCTGAGTGAGGTAGCAGCAGTGGCTGAACTAGGAGGGAAAACCTGACCCTTGTAAAATGATGCCCTAATGATAGCCCAGGGACTGATCCTTACATGTACAGATCCCCTCCTTCAGAGGGAAGGATCCTGGAAGTCTCAGAAAACCAAAACCATGGAGTTTCAATAGAGTTAGTTGCTTAAACTGTGCCTCAGCTGTATTCCACCCTATATGCACAGACAGACAAGAGAGATCCTTATCTTTAGAAACCCTGAGGTTTTGTCCCAGGACAGTTTTTTGCTTGGTAGCACAGACAAGTGGGGGCTCAAACAAGTGCAGGGAGTTGGTCAGTAGATATTCCCTCCAGTTTCTCAGGGTGCCTTGTCCCCATTGGGGTCCTTCAGAAGAGAGGGAGAGATAACAAGATGAAGAATAACTTTCTGACTGCTGGAAGAGAGCACACGAGGGCAGGCAGCTGCCTTCCAGGATGCCCTTTGTCAGCCAAGCATAATGCTTCTCTTTTATTACCCAAAACTGGGCAACATTGCTGCTCTATAACACTTGACCAACATTGACCCCAAGCATGTTAGACACAGATGAGTGCCTTGTGCTCCAGTGGGGCTTGTGCCGGCTGCAACCACTTTCGTGCTTCTGGAAGCCGACCTCGTCCTGGGACCAAAACACCAATTCATGGATTTGAGCCTTGCAGCACCAGCTTCTGTAACCCCATGTGCCACGCCTGAAGTGCAAGGTGGGTGAAAGGATGGCTCCCTTCTAGAGAGGAGCATGTGGCAGGGTTTCATATGAAACCCAGACCAATTTCAGCCAAAGTCCATCCTTTTGTATAGGTATTGCATTCCCTTTCCAAGTTTCTCTGAAACACCATGTCCGTCTGCAAACATTAAACGTAATAAAAGACCACTGCAGGCTCCATCCAAGTCTGGCTATAATTAAATATATTGACTGATAAATTGAGTATAGTTATACCTCTCCATCTGGTCTCAGCAGAGAACCACTGACATTTTGTTCATATACCCTCATTTTTTTTGTCTCTTTCAGAATGAGATTTGCATCATAGCTTTTTAATGAGCTAATAGTTAAAATAGCCCCCTATAATTATGCTAGAATAATCCAGAATTATTTCAGCTTAATTATAGGGGGATATCTTAACTATACATCATTTGCAGTTCTCAGTCACTCTAATGCACAGATGTCTGAAGAAATGACATAAAACACTAGCAAGTTATAAAATATCTGGAGTGATGCTCAGTGTGTCTGTGGAAAATGATCACATCTATTTTCCGTACCTTTGCTATGCAGTCTCCCTGCTCAGATTATTTCCTACCAACCAAAAGATAATAGTTAAAGCAATGGAAATAAAATACTTCACTATCTTATGTCATACTCTGATGTGTTGTCTCTTTCATTTTCATATCTCCTTGATACTCTCATAAATCTTCATATCAACATACAATAGTTAATTTCTCTAAACCTTTAGCAGCTCTGGAAGCAAAACAATTCCTAAACGTACTGCTTCATAGCTGTAGCCAGACTACTGGGCTGCCTATAACTTTGCTGTGGGTTTTGTTTATCTGCATTAAATGACCTGGAAGAATTGCCCCAACATTGCTATTCACAGCTAATCTCCTCTCCCCCCTTGGAGACTACCACATCCCGACAAGGCAGCATTGTTGGAAACATCAGCTTGCTATTCTGGGTAGACATCTCTGTCTCACCACATGGCTCTTCCTTTTTGGGGTATCTCCCACTGTGGGATGCAAGGTGCCTGTGAGAAGACAGGTGAGGACTTACTGGGAAGCAGCTGTTGTCTGGGGAGGGGTAGGTGTCACCTCTGCCCCCTCATACTCTGCACGCTACCTTGTAGTGCCACCCTTGCACTCACCTGATGCTGTTATCAGTAGCTTGGCTGCATCCCCTCTGTCCAAGCCTCCATGCAGGGATCTCAGTCCCCAGGAGTCCTGACAGCCATCACTCCTCTCACCCAACTCAGTTCATCCCTTCTCACCTTACAAGTCAATTCAATCTGCAAAAACCTCTCAGAGGGCACAAGGAAAGTAGAATGGCTGCTGAAGTCCTCTTGGTCAGTGCTACTGATAGGCAGAGTAAATATTTCCATTCACAGTTTGAGAGGATGGTTGGAGAGGGTGAATGTGGCAGAGCAGTGTGAAGCAGGCAGCGATGTGGGCAGGGGCTTGTCCTAGAGTCCTTTCACTGTCCCCGTAGTGCTTGGCCAGCTGCCTGGGGACAGGAAAACAGGAAAATTCATCTCCTGGATGTCCAGCAGAGAAGAGCAGCTGCCTGAGAGGTTTTGGAACATCAGCCTCCAGGCTGCAGGGCTGTCTGAGTGTGCAGATACATCCCTGTCCCCACTAGCAGCTCACTGCCAGCCGCCAACCCCTCTAGCCAAGCTCTTACGGAGATGAGCATGCTGCCCTGGGTCAGAAAGCAGAGGGATGATGAGGTGATGCCTGAAGAACCTGCACGGGTGGGACACAACCTCAGACACTAGTCCAGAAAGGATGAGGAAAAATCCTTCTGGACTCAGGAAGGTCAAGCTGGCTTTCTCCAATGAGAAGGGAAACTTTTGGCCCAAGATCACTACGGGCACTGGTAGCCTTTCTTCCACTCCTGAGTGGAGCTTACCCTCTGCTTCTACCACCCATAGGGCCTTGGACCAGATACGTACACAGAAGATAACACCTTTTTCACCATTCCCTGAGTAAGGGTAGAATAAAGACAGGGTGTTGAGATGCAGATAGGGATTTTATGTACTGCACAAATATCCTAAGGAATTTCCAAATAACAGGGCATACTTGATGCACTGACAATTTAAAGAAAATGCACTTTCAATTTAAAGAAAAAAAAAATCAAACTAATAATGGAATAAGTTAAGATTTTGGAATACTAAATATTTTCCTAGAAGAAAACACACCATGCTCTACAATTAGCATCCTATGCAAGGAATGCAGGGGCCAACAGTGTGTCCCCAGGTATATAATTTCACATTCACAGGTTTGCATACTCCAGAGAAGGAAAGATCCACAGCAATATTCCCCTAGGTCAAAGGACTTCCATAAAAGGAAAAGGTCAGAGATTTGCTCAGTCAATACCATTCCTCATGTTGCCTTGTAGAGAAGAATTAGAAAGAAAAGCCTTGTTCCTTGGAATAGATGAAGTAAAAAGGATGGTGGGGAAGCTGGTGGCAGTAGCCCATGAGGACAGCAACAGCTGCATGCACACACTAATAGACAAGGATAGAGCAACTGATGTTATTTACCTGGACCTGAGCAAAGCCTTTGACACTGTCCTGCACGACATCCTGGTCTCCAAGCTGGTAAAACATGGGTTTGATGGATGGACANAAGATATGGACATGCTGGAACATGTCCAAAGGAGGGCCATGAGGATGATCAGAGGACTGGAGTACCTCTCCTATGAGGATAGACTGAGAGAGTTGGGGTTGTTCAGTCTGGAAAAAAGAAGGCTCCGAGGGGACCTTATTGTGGACTTCCAGTATCTTAAGGGGGCCTACAAGAAAGTTGGTGAGGGACTTTTTAGGATGTTGGGTAGTGGTAGGACTGGGGGGAATGGGTCAAAACTAGAGGTGGGTAGATTCAGATGAGATGTTAGGAAGAAGTTCTTCACCATGAGGGTGGTGAGACACTGGAACAGGTTGCCCAGAGAGGTGGTGGAAGCCCCATCCCTGGAAATTTTTAAGGCCAGGCTGGATGGGGCTCTGAGTAACATGATCTAGTGGGAGGTGTCCCTGCCCATGGCAGAGGGGTTGGAACTAGATGATTTTTAAGGTCCCTTCCAACCCTGACAATTCTATGATTCTATGATTCTATATGCAGGCAAAGCTCAGCAGTGAGGAGATGGTGGAAAGAGGGCTAGCAAGGATGGGCTGTGGTCTATTTGTGTATCTCTGGCAGAGCATGGAGAGGGCCATCAGAGACAGGCTGCAACCACGTGGGAACACTGGAGGGTGAAAATGGGTCCCCATAAGGCAATGAGAGATACTTGGTGTTACAGACTGGCGAGATGGGCAGCACTGCTGCTTGCAGGCAGGTGCTGAGCAGCAGGACAGGACTGCTAGCTCCAAGGGAGGTGTGGGCGGAGCTGCATTCTCTGCAGAACTGAGTGCTCTTTTTAGCTTCTCTCTTGTAACACCTGCGAATCAGCCTAAGAGAGAGAGAGATGGTGTATAATAAATGTCACAACCTCCCTGGAAAATACCTCATGGCTTTTAAACTAATCCCTTGATACTATGAGAGAACTGCTGTGTGACATTGATTAAACCTCAGGGGTTGGTCATGCTGAGGTAACATTTGTGCTTGTAGAATGCTGTTCTCTTGACAGACTGGTCTCTGCCTCTGCTCCTCCATGCAATAGGGGCTGCAGAGCCTCTCAAGACCATGATCCTGATGTTGATACTCCGAGCTTGCACCAGAGTTGTCACTCCTTGAGGCTCTAGTTCATCTTTCCTTTGAAGTGGTAACAAGTGTTACAGAAGTCTTGTCCTTATTCCACCAGTCTTGCAACTCCCACCAACATCCATCTTACTCCACAGAGGTCCTGGTCTCTGTGAGATGCTGCCTCCCCTTAATTTGTTCTCCTTGTTAGTTTGCTGGTATACCTGCTCACTATTGTGACTCCTTTTCAAGAGGCCAAACAGTTGGGATC